>JAWCTZ010000389.1:0-43794 GCA_036850595.1 Rhyacichthys aspro | reverse complement strand
GACTTATCTCAAATCTACAATTAATGATCTTCAAGAAACTAAAGTCTTTCTAGAAGATGAGATGACTTGTTTCAAAGAAGACATGGAGAAACAGATGAAAATCCAAATGGAGAAAAATGTGGCCTGTGAGGCTGAGATGACTTATCTCAAATCTTTAACAACTATCTTCAAGAAAACAGGGTCTTTCTAGGAAATGAGATGTTCTGTCTGAAAGAGCAGATGAAGGAAAATATCAAAATGGAAGTGAAGAAAAATGAAGACTTCAAGGCAGAAGAAGGTCGCCTCATATCGATAATCAAGGATCTTGACCATGAACTGACTTTGGTTAAAGATGAGATGGTGAAAACACAAGCTGAGAATTCAAGGCTGACAGTTCTAGTATCAGACTTTGAGTTGACAGAGGAGCGCAAAAGAAAAGTTAAAGAGCTAACAGAGCTTGTGATGGAGATCCAGCCGGTCTTCAACGATATGGTGGAAAAGCTCAATATCCAGAATCAAATAACCGAGGCCAATGAAGCTGAAATTACTCAACCCAGGATCTGAGACTAAATGTTTTCAAGAGAAGAAACTTATCTGAAAGACGAACTGACAGAAACTATAGCTGTGAATTCACAGCTGAGGATTGAATTAGCAAAGCTCAAGTCTAAAGAGAAATACGACCTGAAGGCTCAACTGCAGGAGCTTGAGGAGGTGGAGAGGTCCCTGATGAAGAAGGATCAGACCCCGGAAGAAGAGTGTTGGAGATTTTGGAGGAGAAACTGAAAATCCAGGATGAGAAGAAAGAGGCCTACGCTGCTGAGCTGAAATCTGTAAAGCAGTATCTTGAAGAGCAGACAGCTTGGATGCAGAAGATCAAACTGATGCCTAAATATGTGTACTACACATAGAAATAATACACATCTCTCCAACAACAAAGGACAGAACAACAACACTAAACTAATTAAACTAATTTTAAGGCTTCTTCATGTCAGAAGTCTTAAAGTTAGAGCACTGTAAATAAACAAAACTCAACCAAAAATGAAATGTTTTAGTGATATGTTTATTTAAAATAATGTCAGGTCCATCCAAATCTATGGGTAGAGCTCTTGAAGAGAAGGAGACATTTCTTAAAGGTTAGGCTGTAAAAACAAGAGATTTGATCATGGTTTTCTAAATGAGGTAAATCAGATGCTTCTTCAAGAAATTAAAACAGACACAAACACGTTACTTGTTACAAATGTTGGGCTTAACGAACAAATACAGCATTGAGAATCAGAATGAATGAACTGAGACCTTTGCAACAGGTTTTCTGGTTTTGTGTCAACTTTAACTTAACCTCAAATCCTTAACATATTGTTTTGTGTCATTAAGTAGACAGGAAAATGAGTTTTTACATGAGCTTCTACCTGGTATGTTCAGCAGGATATCAGACTAACAATGATGTAGAATAACAGTGTATTTTGTCTCCGTGACTTGCGAGGGAAGCCCAGCATAGAGTAGATGTAGAGGTAGATGTAGTTTGGAAATCCGGAAGCAGGTTTACACTGGACAGAGCATCCCAGTCACAAAGTGACATTAAAGCTCAGCTTCATTTAGCTCTGTTGTTTTTGTATTTTTGTGTTTTAGTGTGTATTTACCACATTTTAATGTTTTTTCCGTTCTTCAATTTTAAATAACGTTAAAACTGCATACAAATTCCTTTTTAGACCAAATAACATGGCATATACAAAGTCTCATCCAAACTAAATTCATGATTTGATCAACTCCTAGAATTTTGACAAATTTGGATTTGTGTTATTGTAATTATAAATGTACACAACAATGCTTTTTGTGAACCATTTCAGTTGACTTAATTATTACTCTTACTACTACATCTTCTACTAAAAGTCCAGTCAGTTTTCCTGGTCATCCTAAGGATGTCTGATAAAACAGATGCATTTTCATTTGACATTGATGGATGTTATGTTTATAAAAACCGTACTATTTGTTGAATTTAAACAAAGTTGTGATCATGCTCATGTCAGTGATGAAGTTGTATTAACCCTTTAGACGCCGAGGTTTATTGCTGGTCGCTAGCCCCCGGTGGACTGCCCCCTCTAAAACAAAGTTCAAGCCAGACCAAGCTCCATGAGCCTGGCATAGAACCACGGCCTCACAAGGGGTCTGGATCGCAGTAAACGTGGGGGAGCTGGCCAGACGCGCTGCACGCCCGGGCCGCAGCCACAGCCTCTCACGGGGTCTGGCCCCGTCAAATGAGGCTGAAAAGACCGGGGAAAAGGCAGTAAAGGGAGAGGGATGTCCGGGACACGGCGTGAGCCGGGCTACAGCCACAGCCTCACACGGGTATTCATACACGCAAACAGGCTAAGCATAGAGGCCAGACGCCTGGGCCCCACGGTTGCACCCTGCTCACCTCTGTTCCCCATTAGCCCGGTTTTTGCCAATCCACGGGTCGCTGGAGGTTCCTGGCCTGTGAGACGGTTCACATCGCCCCTGGTACTCGTACATAATCCCTGGTACTCCAGAGACATCAGTAAAGACATCAGTTATTACTGATGTGTACAGAAGTACCAGGTGCACAACGTCGGAGGTACCGGGGGCATGGTGTACAAGTATTAGGGGCATGTGCACAGTACCAGGGGGCATTGTGTAAAAAGGTACCAGGGGCCCCGCGGGGAGAGCTCTCTGTCACTGGGCGGGTCCGCGCGCCAGACTCGGGGCATGCACGGGCGGGCGCACGCGCCAGTCTTGTGGGGGCCGCTCCTCCCGGCTGTTTGTCAGCGCAGCACGGTGTGGGGGTCCCACCGCTCGCCTCTGGGTACCCAACTCTCCTCTCCTCTTCGGGGAGAGCAGGGGGTTCACTGTCTCCTACCCTGTTCTGCCCCGTCCGGTGAGCCTGCCGGGCTTAACAGGATGGAGCGCCTGTGAGGTCCTTTATCATACTTGAAACCTGTCTCTGAGTTTGTGTCCTGGGCACCGTTTTGCCGGGGAGGGGGCCCGTCTCTAAAATGGAATCTGGGAAAAACAGGAAAGTAAACTTACTAAAAATGCCTTGGTTTTTAAAGTACTGTAGCCATATTTATCTGGTTTTCGGGATTATAGATTTTTAGGGTTGATCTCCCCTTGAATGCTATTGTCATCTCATCTAGAGATAGCTCTTTGAGAGGTCTGTAAACTGCTGAAAAGCGAGGGATTATTGTTCTAATTATTCCACGCACTTTGAAAAGCCTGTCATGCCCTGGCTGATCTTTTCTCACATACTCGTCATTATTGGCAAAATGCAGAAAAGACAAGATGCTTTCAAATCTGTTCCCAGACATTACCTTGCCAAAACCAGGAGTGTATGCTGGCCAAATGATGCCCAATAATCCTCAATCTCAGGCTTCTCTACAAGCCCCATAGACAGATGCAACGACAGGAAAGGTTTCATTTCAGACACAGATACATCATACCACTTATGAAACCTGGACTGTGGCTGCAGCTGGCTTGAGGCTAAAACCTGGTGAGATATCTGTTAGTCTCATTTGTAACAAGGTTCCAAATCAAATCATCCAAAAGAGGGACAGAAATTGATTTATTTATTTAGTTTTTTTTTTTTGTCAAGGACGATGCACACAATAGAGGATACCTTAGAAAGGCCAAAAAAAAAAAAAAAAAAAAGCTATAGATTTTCCTCACCATTTACCTCTACCACGTCGTGTCGCACTTGGGCGACTTTGGCGCTTAGTTGGTTAAATCTTACACGTTACTTACAGCAACATCAAAGCTTTAGAAATATTTCTTTTTCATAAGATGCACTGTTAAACCCTGTTAACTTTTTATTAACTCATTTTAGTCAGGACAAAGCTTCTGTCAAGATTTGGTGGATTTTGAAATTAGTATTTAATTACATTTGTGTATTATTTACATTTGGGTTTTTCAAGTGTTACAGAGGACAGCAATGACAATATTTTTGTATTATTCAAATCAAATGCCAGATTGGGGCCATTTTTGTGCACACATCTTTTATAAAGAATAAAGCTTCAGTATTTCCTTAAGTTCAGAATAAAACTGCACAGTGTTTTACAGTGATACAGTGCCAGAAAAAGACAAAATAATGTTTTTGCACATTCATGACTATTTTGCAAGTTCAGAGTAAATGCATAATAGCGAGAAATATCCTTTGTATCATATTTTGCTATCTCTTATGAAATTAAACCGTTTGCTATAGAATATTATTGCCCACTGCCACTTTTACATTTGGTTGTGTTGTAGTTTTTAATTCAACAGCCTTCTAGTGCCTTTTACAATAGCTAGTGATAAATGTCAAAATGCAGATTGTAGCATCGTACACCCTTAACTGTAACTGTAGGCAGTGTCTCATTGAGAGTTTTCTTGAGAACTTTCTGCTTTCTCTTATTGAATAAAAAACAGATTGCGAACTCGACCTCAAAGATCATCATCATTCATTGTTGTAATAATTTGCTCGTTTACAATGCACAAACGTTTTCATCCACAAAGCTGCAGTGCTCTAAGGAGCCACAAGGTGACAGTTCAACACAGTCTACAGAGTTCAAACGGCAGCAGAGAAATGATGGCGTGAGTAAGTTGAGTGTAGTCCAAACGGGATAAAATGACTGTAAAGTCACAAATGTCTTTATATTTTGGTTGAAGTTTTTAAGTGAAGTCTTAAATTCTAGCGTATATAGTGACCTATATAGGCTAATATATGGTAAGTATTTATTACTTACTAACAAATTATCAGTCTATGAAACCATAAACCACATTTTAAGGTCGTATACAACATTGGCTGCAGAGTGGAGATATCAACTTTATAAGTATTTTCTTTTTTTAATAAGCAAAACAAATTAAAGGTTAACTGATTTTAAACGTCTTATTTGCCAGAAATATTCAGCAACTCTTTGCAATCGAAAATTCAGTTAATATTTGTTAAACCACTTGATGGAAATCAAACATCTCTTTCTCAAGAGCAAAGAGAGGCGGCATTTGTTTCACAGACTTCCTCTGAATGTGGTCGAAGTGGCATAAAGAAGGTGTTGAAATTATTCACACTAGCAACTTTTAGTTTTAAGGCTAACACATGAGTAAACTAGGCTACATTTTAAATACAGTGGTTGGCCTCAGCAAACTGGAAATAATATGAGTCTAGTTAGAGACTATTCACAGACTCGAAGTTCAATAAAAACATAGTGCATTTTTAGCTAGTATTATTGAGTTAACAGCTGTAGCATGCATTTTGTTTAACTACGGAGGTTCAGACCAGAGTGACCACATAGCTCGCGATAAAGGGCTATGCTTTCTAATTTAACTTGATTTATCCCCAAACGGAAATTATTGCTAGATTGTAAGAAAAATTGTAAAAAGCATATTCATTGATTATTTGTCGCACAACCTAATTTTACTATGAGTTAAATTGTGTCTTGTACCGATTTATCTCTTTTAACCAAAAGGTTTTTTGTCTCGCTGATGCACGTGGCTAACGCCGGCGTCTGGCGCGGTACGTGATGACGTAGCATTTCGAACGTGACGACATCTGAAAATTGTTTATATACGTCACGAGCCCTTACAGACTTTAGTTAGTAAGAGCTTTGCATCTCACACTGTTGAAACCAGAGTTAAGGAAGAGTTCATTTTGAGAATTACCAGAGAAATATCGAAACATGGAAGCCGCGATCCTACCTTGTGAGGATACCCTCATCCAGCAAGACATATATGATCTGAAAACCTGTCAGGAGTGGACCACCATACCCCTGACAGAGATTGAAGAGTCTGATTTCTCACAGTTTCTGTCAAATAACATCACAGAAACCAAGAGTGCACTGGAAGCAGAGCCAGAAGACCATGAAGCTAAAAGTCATCAGACACTTCCACAAGTACTCAATGAGTATGTTGAGACAGCACGGTCCAAAGTCAGGAAACAACTGAGCAATCTTAAACAGAGTAAAAAATCTCTGAGGATGGAGATTCGCCACCTGACTGAACAAAATGCTGAGCTTTGGTCAATACACAAGCGGTTCGAGGGGGAAGTTTGATCTGAAAACGTTCTCTGTTGAAGGAGAAGAAGACCGCTAAGGACTTGGAGGAAACTCTAAGAATTCAGAAAGAGGCCTTTGACGCTGAGATTACTCAGCTTAAAGACAATATGACAGAAACACAGCAGTGGAACTCACAGCTGAGGATGGTAGTGTTTGACCTGCAGGTGACACAGGAGCACTGCAAGCTCCATCACAGCAACACCAGTGAACTTCAGGAGGTGGAAAAGTCCGTGGAGGAGCACAAGACCACCATTCGTGATTTGGAGGAAAAGCTAAGAATCCAAATGGAGAAGAATGAGGCCTGTGAGGTAGAGATTTCTTGGCTTGAATCTACAAATAAGGATCTCAAGGAGACAAAAACTTTCCTTGAAGATGAGATACATTTCCTGAAGGAGGATATGGCAGAAACCAAAGCTGTGAATTCACAGCTGAGGGTTTTAGTCTCAGACTTTGAGGCTAAAGAAAAGCACTGTCAACTCCATCACAGCGACACAAGCAAACTTCAGGAAGTGGAGAAGTCTCTAGAAGAGGAAAAAAACCACTGAGGCTTTGGAAAAGCTGAAAATCCAAATGGAGAAAATGAGGCCTTTACATAGAATTAGACGTTTATTTCAAATCTACATTAATGATCTTCAAGAAACTAAAGTCTTTCTAGAAGATGAGATGACTTGTTTCAAAGAAGACATGGAGAAACAGATGAAAATCCAAATGGAGAAAATGAGGCCTGTTACACAGAGATTGCTTATCTCAAATCTACAATTAATGATCTTCAAGAAACTAAAGTCTTTCTAGAAGATGAGATGACTTGTTTCAAAGAAGACATGGAGAAACAGATGAAAATCCAAATGGAGGAAAACGAGGCATGTGAGGCTGAGATGACTTATCTCAAATCTACAATTAATGATCTTCAAGAAACTAAAGTCTTTCTAGAAGATGAGATGACTTGTTTCAAAGAAGACATGGAGAAACAGATGAAAATCCAAATGGAGAAAAATGTGGCCTGTGAGGCTGAGATGACTTATCTCAAATCTTTAAACAACTATCTTCAAGAAAACAAAGTCTTTCTAGGAAATGAGATGTTCTGTCTGAAAGAGCAGATGAAGGAAAATATCAAAATGGAAGTGAAGAAAATGAAGACTCAAGGCAGAAGTTAGTCGCCTCATATCGATAATCAAGGATCTTGACCATGAACTGACTTTGGTTAAAGATGAGATGGTGAAAACACAAGCTGAGAATTCAAGGCTGACAGTTCTAGTATCAGACTTTGAGTTGACAGAGGAGCGCAAAAGAAAAGTTAAAGAGCTAACAGAGCTTGTGATGGAGATCCAGCCAGTCTTCAACGATATGGTGGAAAAACTCAATATCCAGAATCAAATAACCGAGGCCAATGAAGCTGAAATTACTCGGCTTAGATCTGAGACGAAATGTTTTGAAGAGAAGGAAGCTTATCTGAAAGACGAACTGACAGAAACTATAGCTGTGAATTCACAGCTGAGGATTGAATTAGCAAAGCTCAAGTCTAAAGAGAAATACGACCTGAAGGCCTAACTGCAGGAGCTTGAGGAGGTGGAGAGGTCCCTGATGAAGAAGGATCAGACCCTGAAGAAGACTGTTGGAGATTTGGAGGAGAAACTGAAAATCCAGGATGAGAAGAAAGAGGCCTACGCTGCTGAGCTGAAATCTGTAAAGCAGTATCTTGAAGAGCAGACAGCTTGGATGCAGAAGATCAAACTGAACGTGCCTAAATATGTGTACTACACATAGAAATAATACACATCTCCAACAACAAAGGACAGAACAACAACACTAAACTAACTAAACTAATTTTAAGGCTTCTTCATGTCAGAAGTCTTAAAGTTAGAGCACTGTAAATAAACAAAAACTCAACCAAAAATGAAATGTTTTAGTGATATGTTTATGTAAAATAATGTAAGGTCCATCCAAATCTATGAGTAGAGCTCTTGAAGAGAAGGAGACATTTCTTAAAGGTTAGGCTGTAAAAACAAGAGATTTGATCATGGTTTTCTAAATCAGGTAAATCAGATGCTTCTTCAAGAAATTAAAACACAGACACAAACACGTTACTTGTTACAAATGTTGGGCTTAACGAACAAATACAGCACTGAGAATCAGAATGAATGAACTGAGACCTTTGCAACAGGTTTTATGGTTTTGTGTCAACTTTAACTTAACCTCAAATCCTTAACATATTGTTTTGTGTCATTAAGTAGACAGGAAAAATGAGTTTCTACATGAGCTTCTACCTGGTAATGTCAGCAGGATATCAGACTAACAGTGGGAATAAAGTGTATTTTGTCTCCTGTGACTTGACGAGGGAAGCTCAGCATACAGTAGATGTAGAGGTAGATGTAGAAGGAAGTCCAGGGGCAGGTTTACACTGGTGCAGAGCATCCCAGTCACAAAGTGACATTAAAGCTCAGCTTCATTTAGCTCTGTTGTTTTTGTATTTTTGTGTTTTAGTGTGTATTTACCACATTTTAATGTTTTTTCCGTTCTTCAATTTTAAATAACGTTAAAACTGCATACAAATGTCCTTATTAGACCAAATAATATGGCATATACAAAGTCATATCCAAACTAAATTCATGATTTGATCAACTCCTAGAATTTTGACCAATTTCTAATTTGTGTTATTGTAATTACAAATGTACACAACAATGCTTTTTTGTGAACCATTTCAGTTGACTTAATTATTACTCTTACTACTACATCTTCTACTAAAAGTCCAGTCAGTTTTCCTGGTCATCCTAAGGATGTCTGATAAAACAGATGCATTTTCATTTGACATTGATGGATGTTATGTTTATAAAAACCGTACTATTTGTTGAATTTAAACAAAGTTGTGATCATGCTCATGTCAGTGATGAAGTTGTATTAACCCTTTAGACGCCGAGGTTTATTGCTGGTCGCTAGCTCCCCCGTGTGACTGCCCCCCTCTAAAACAAAGTTCAAGCCAGGACCAAGCTCCATGAGCCTGGCATAGAACCACGGCCTCACAAGGGGTCTGGATCGCAGTAAACGTGGGGGGAGCTGGCCAAAACGCGGCTGCATGCGCCCGGGCCGCAGCCACAGCCTCTCACGGGGGTCTGGGCCCGGTCAAATGAGGCTGAAAAGACCGGGGAAAAGGCAGTAAAGGGAGAGGGATGTCCGGGACACGGCTGCGTGAGCCGGGGCTACAGCCACAGCCTCACACGGGGTATTCATACACGCAAAACAGGCTAAAAGCATAGAGGCCAGACGCCCTGGGCCCCACGGTTGCACCCCGCTCACCTCTCGTTCCCCACCATTAAGCCCCTCCTGGGTTATTGGCCAATCCACGGGCTCGCTGGAGGTTCGTGCCCCTGGCCCGTACACAATGCCCCTGGTACTCCGTACATAATGCCCCTGGTACTCCAGAGACATCAGTAAAGACATCAGTTATTACTGATGTGTACAGAGTACCAGGTGCATTGTGTACGGAGTACCGGGGGCATTGTGTACGGGGTACCAGGGGCATTGTGTACGGAGTACCAGGGGCATTGTGTACGGGGTACCAGGGGCCCCGCGGGGAGAGCTCTCTGTCACTGGGCGGGTCCGCGCGCTTAGACTCGGGGCATGCACGGGCGGCGCACGCGCCAGTCTCGTGGGGGGGCCGCTCCTCCCGGCTGTTTGTCAGCGCAGCACGGTGTGGGGGTCCCACCGCTCGCCTCTGGGTACCCAACTCTCCTCTCCTCTTCGGGGAGAGCAGGGGGGTTCAATGTCTCCTACCCTGTTCTGCCCCGGCCGGTGAGCCTGCCGGGCTTAACAGGATGGAGCGCCTGTGAGGTCCTTTATCATACTTGAAACCTGTCTCTGAGTTTGTGTCCTGGGCACCGTTTTGCCGGGGAGGGGGCCCGTCTCTAAAATGGAATCTGGGAAAAACAGGAAAGTAAACTTACTAAAAATGCCTTGGTTTTTAAAGTACTGTAGCCATATTTATCTGGTTTTCGGGGATTATAGATTTTTAGGGTTGATCTCCCCTTGAATGCTATTGTCATCTCATCTAGAGATAGCTCTTTGAGAGGTCTGTAAACTGCTGAAAAGCGAGGGATTATTGTTCTAATTATTCCACGCACTTTGAAAAGCCTGTCATGCCCTGGCTGATCTTTTCTCACATACTCGTCATTATTGGCAAAATGCAGAAAAGACAAGATGCTTTCAAATCTGTTCCCAGACATTACCTTGCCAAAACCAGGAGTGTATGCTGGCCAAAATGATGCCCAATAATCCTCAATCTCAGGCTTCTCTACAAGCCCCATAGACAGATGCAACGACAGGAAAGGTTTCATTTCAGACACAGATACATCATACCACTTATGAAACCTGGACTGTGGCTGCAGCTGGCTTGAGGCTAAAACCTGGTGAGCATATCTGTTAGTCTCATTTGTAACAAGGTTCCAAAACAAATCATCCAAAAAGAGGGACAGAAATTGATTTATTTATTTAGTTTTTTGTTTTTTGTCAAGGACGATGCACACAATAGAGGATACCTTAGAAAGGCCAAAAAAAAAAAAAAAGCTATAGATTTTCCTCACCATTTACCTCTACCACGTCGTGTCGCAATTGGGCGACTTTGGCGCTTAAAGGGTTAAATCTTACACGTTACTTACAGCAACATCAAAGCTTTAGAAATATTTCTTTTTCATAAGATGCACTGTTAAACCCTGTTAACTTTTTTATTAACTCATATTAGTCAGGACAAAGCTTCTGTCAAGATTTGGTGGATTTTGAAATTAGTATTTAATTACATTTGTGTATTATTTACATTTGGGTTTTTCAAGTGTTACAGAGGACAGCAATGACAATATTTTTGTATTATTCAAATCAAATGCCAGATTGGGGCCATTTTTGTGCACACATCTTTTATAAAGAATAAAGCTTCAGTATTTCCTTAAGTTCAGAATAAAACTGCACAGTGTTTTACAGTGATACAGTGCCAGAAAAAGACAAAATAATGTTTTTGCACATTCATGACTATTTTGCAAGTTCAGAGTAAATGCATAATAGCGAGAAATATCCTTTGTATCATATTTTGCTATCTCTTATGAAATTAAACCGTTTGCTATAAAATATTATTGCCCACTGCCACTTTTACATTTGGTTGTGTTGTAGTTTTTAATTCAACAGCCTTCTAGTGCCTTTTACAATAGCTAGTGATAAATGTCAAAATGCAGATTGTAGCATCGTACACCCTTAACTGTAACTGCAGGCAGTGTCTCATTGAGAGTTTTCTTGAGAACTTTCTGCTTTCTCTTATTGAATAAAAAACAGATTGCGAACTCGACCTCAAAGATCATCATCATTCATTGTTGGAATAATTTGCTCGTTTACAATGCACAAACGTTTTCATCCACAAAGCTGCAGTGCTCTAAGGAGCCACAAGGTGACAGTTCAACACAGTCTACAGAGTTCAAACGGCAGCAGAGAAATGATGGCGTGAGTAAGTTGAGTGTAGTCCAAACGGGATAAAATGACTGTAAAGTCACAAATGTCTTTATATTTTGGTTGAAGTTTTTAAGTGAAGTCTTAAATTCTAGCGTATATAGTGACCTATATAGGCTAATATATGGTAAGTATTTATTACTTACTAACAAATTATCAGTCTATGAAACCATAAACCACATTTTAAGGTCGTATACAACATTGGCTGCAGAGTGGAGATATCAACTTTATAAGTATTTTCTTTTTTTAATTAAAGCAAAACAAATTAAAGGTTAACTGATTTTAAACGTCTTATTTGCCAGAAATATTCAGCAACTCTTTGCAATCGAAAATTCAGTTAATATTTGTTAAACCACTTGATGGAAATCAAACATCTCTTTCTCAAGAGCAAAGAGAGGCGGCATTTGTTTCACAGACTTCCTCTGAATGTGGTCGAAGTGGCATAAAGAAGGTGTTGAAATTATTCACACTAGCAACTTTTAGTTTTAAGGCTAACACATGAGTAAACTAGGCTACATTTTAAATACAGTGGTTGGCCTCAGCAAACTGGAAATAATATGAGTCTAGTTAGAGACTATTCACAGACTCGAAGTTCAATAAAAACATAGTGCATTTTTAGCTAGTATTATTGAGTTAACAGCTGTAGCATGCATTTTGTTTAACTACGGAGGTTCAGACCAGAGTGACCACATAGCTCGCGATAAAGGGCTATGCTTTCTAATTTAACTTGATTTATCCCCAAACGGAAATTATTGCTAGATTGTAAGAAAAATTGTAAAAAGCATATTCATTGATTATTTGTCGCACAACCTAATTTTACTATGAGTTAAATTGTGTCTTGTACCGATTTATCTCTTTTAACCAAAAGGTTTTTTTGTCTCGCTGATGCACGTGCTAACGCCGGCGTCTGGCGCGGTACGTGATGACGTAGCATTTCGAACGTGACGACATCTGAAAATTGTTTATATACGTCACGAGCCCTTACAGACTTTAGTTAGTAAGAGCTTTGCATCTCACACTGTTGAAACCAGAGTTAAGGAAGAGTTCATTTTGAGAATTACCAGAGAAATATCGAAACATGGAAGCCGCGATCCTACCTTGTGAGGATACCCTCATCCAGCAAGACATATATGATCTGAAAACCTGTCAGGAGTGGACCACCATACCCCTGACAGAGATTGAAGAGTCTGATTTCTCACAGTTTCTGTCAAATAACATCACAGAAACCAAGAGTGCACTGGAAGCAGAGCCAGAAGACCATGAAGCTAAAAGTCATCAGACACTTCCACAAGTACTCAATGAGTATGTTGAGACAGCACGGTCCAAAGTCAGGAAACAACTGAGCAATCTTAAACAGAGTAAAAAATCTCTGAGGATGGAGATTCGCCACCTGACTGAACAAAATGCTGAGCTTTGGTCAATACACAAGCGGTTCGAGGGGGAGAAGTTTGATCTGAAAACGTCTCTGTTGAAGGAGAAGAAGACCGCTAAGGACTTGGAGGAAACTCTAAGAATTCAGAAAGAGGCCTTTGACGCTGAGATTACTCAGCTTAAAGACAATATGACAGAAACACAGCAGTGGAACTCACAGCTGAGGATGGTAGTGTTTGACCTGCAGGTGACACAGGAGCACTGCAAGCTCCATCACAGCAACACCAGTGAACTTCAGGAGGTGGAAAAGTCCGTGGAGGAGCACAAGACCACCATTCGTGATTTGGAGGAAAAGCTAAGAATCCAAATGGAGAAGAATGAGGCCTGTGAGGTAGAGATTTCTTGGCTTGAATCTACAAATAAGGATCTCAAGGAGACAAAAACTTTCCTTGAAGATGAGATACATTTCCTGAAGGAGGATATGGCAGAAACCAAAGCTGTGAATTCACAGCTGAGGGTTTTAGTCTCAGACTTTGAGGCTAAAGAAAAGCACTGTCAACTCCATCACAGCGACACAAGCAAACTTCAGGAAGTGGAGAAGTCTCTAGAAGAGGAAAAAAAGACCACTGAGGCTTTGGCGGAAAAGCTGAAAATCCAAATGGAGAAAAATGAGGCCTGTTACACAGAGATTGCTTATTTCAAATCTACAATTAATGATCTTCAAGAAACTAAAGTCTTTCTAGAAGATGAGATGACTTGTTTCAAAGAAGACATGGAGAAACAGATGAAAATCCAAATGGAGAAAAATGAGGCCTGTTACACAGAGATTGCTTATCTCAAATCTACAATTAATGATCTTCAAGAAACTAAAGTCTTTCTAGAAGATGAGATGACTTGTTTCAAAGAAGACATGGAGAAACAGATGAAAATCCAAATGGAGGAAAACGAGGCATGTGAGGCTGAGATGACTTATCTCAAATCTACAATTAATGATCTTCAAGAAACTAAAGTCTTTCTAGAAGATGAGATGACTTGTTTCAAAGAAGACATGGAGAAACAGATGAAAATCCAAATGGAGAAAAATGTGGCCTGTGAGGCTGAGATGACTTATCTCAAATCTTTAAACAACTATCTTCAAGAAAACAAAGTCTTTCTAGGAAATGAGATGTTCTGTCTGAAAGAGCAGATGAAGGAAAATATCAAAATGGAAGTGAAGAAAAATGAAGACTTCAAGGCAGAAGTTAGTCGCCTCATATCGATAATCAAGGATCTTGACCATGAACTGACTTTGGTTAAAGATGAGATGGTGAAAACACAAGCTGAGAATTCAAGGCTGACAGTTCTAGTATCAGACTTTGAGTTGACAGAGGAGCGCAAAAGAAAAGTTAAAGAGCTAACAGAGCTTGTGATGGAGATCCAGCCGGTCTTCAACGATATGGTGGAAAAGCTCAATATCCAGAATCAAATAACCGAGGCCAATGAAGCTGAAATTACTCGGCTTAGATCTGAGACTAAATGTTTTGAAGAGAAGGAAGCTTATCTGAAAGACGAACTGACAGAAACTATAGCTGTGAATTCACAGCTGAGGATTGAATTAGCAAAGCTCAAGTCTAAAGAGAAATACGACCTGAAGGCTCAACTGCAGGAGCTTGAGGAGGTGGAGAGGTCCCTGATGAAGAAGGATCAGACCCTGAAGAAGACTGTTGGAGATTTGGAGGAGAAACTGAAAATCCAGGATGAGAAGAAAGAGGCCTACGCTGCTGAGCTGAAATCTGTAAAGCAGTATCTTGAAGAGCAGACAGCTTGGATGCAGAAGATCAAACTGAACGTGCCTAAATATGTGTACTACACATAGAAATAATACACATCTCCAACAACAAAGGACAGAACAACAACACTAAACTAACTAAACTAATTTTAAGGCTTCTTCATGTCAGAAGTCTTAAAGTTAGAGCACTGTAAATAAACAAAAACTCAACCAAAAATGAAATGTTTTAGTGATATGTTTATGTAAAATAATGTAAGGTCCATCCAAATCTATGAGTAGAGCTCTTGAAGAGAAGGAGACATTTCTTAAAGGTTAGGCTGTAAAAACAAGAGATTTGATCATGGTTTTCTAAATCAGGTAAATCAGATGCTTCTTCAAGAAATTAAAACACAGACACAAACACGTTACTTGTTACAAATGTTGGGCTTAACGAACAAATACAGCACTGAGAATCAGAATGAATGAACTGAGACCTTTGCAACAGGTTTTATGGTTTTGTGTCAACTTTAACTTAACCTCAAATCCTTAACATATTGTTTTGTGTCATTAAGTAGACAGGAAAAATGAGTTTCTACATGAGCTTCTACCTGGTAATGTCAGCAGGATATCAGACTAACAGTGGGAATAAAGTGTATTTTGTCTCCTGTGACTTGACGAGGGAAGCTCAGCATACAGTAGATGTAGAGGTAGATGTAGAAGGAAGTCCAGGGGCAGGTTTACACTGGTGCAGAGCATCCCAGTCACAAAGTGACATTAAAGCTCAGCTTCATTTAGCTCTGTTGTTTTTGTATTTTTGTGTTTTAGTGTGTATTTACCACATTTTAATGTTTTTTCCGTTCTTCAATTTTAAATAACGTTAAAACTGCATACAAATGTCCTTATTAGACCAAATAATATGGCATATACAAAGTCATATCCAAACTAAATTCATGATTTGATCAACTCCTAGAATTTTGACCAATTTCTAATTTGTGTTATTGTAATTACAAATGTACACAACAATGCTTTTTTGTGAACCATTTCAGTTGACTTAATTATTACTCTTACTACTACATCTTCTACTAAAAGTCCAGTCAGTTTTCCTGGTCATCCTAAGGATGTCTGATAAAACAGATGCATTTTCATTTGACATTGATGGATGTTATGTTTATAAAAACCGTACTATTTGTTGAATTTAAACAAAGTTGTGATCATGCTCATGTCAGTGATGAAGTTGTATTAACCCTTTAGACGCCGAGGTTTATTGCTGGTCGCTGGCTCCCCCGTGTGACTGCCCCCCTCTAAAACAAAGTTCAAGCCAGGACCAAGCTCCATGAGCCTGGCATAGAACCACGGCCTCACAAGGGGTCTGGATCGCAGTAAACGTGGGGGGAGCTGGCCAAAACGCGGCTGCATGCGCCCGGGCCGCAGCCACAGCCTCTCACGGGGGTCTGGGCCCGGTCAAATGAGGCTGAAAAGACCGGGGAAAGACGCACCTGTGCGCCCAGTAAAGAGAGAGGGATGTCCGGGACACGGCTGCATCAGCCTTGGGCTGCAGCCACAGCCTCTCACGGGGGTCTGGGCCCGGTCAAATGAGGCTGAAAAGACCGGGGAAAAGGCAGTAAAGGGAGAGGGATGTCCGGGACACGGCTGCGTGAGCCGGGGCTACAGCCACAGCCTCACACGGGGTATTCATACACGCAAAACAGGCTAAAAGCATAGAGGCCAGACGCCCTGGGCCCCACGGTTGCACCCCGCTCACCTCTCGTTCCCCCACCATTAAGCCCCCTCCTGGGTTATTGGCCAATCCACGGGCTCGCTGGAGGTTCGTGCCCCTGGTACCCCGTACACAATGCCCCTGGTACTCCGTACATAATGCCCCTGGTACTCCAGAGACATCAGTAAAGACATCAGTTATTACTGATGTGTACAGAGTACCAGGTGCATTGTGTACGGGGTACCAGGGGCATTGTGTACGGAGTACCAGGGGCATTGTGTACGGGGTACCAGGGGCCCCGCGGGGAGAGCTCTCTGTCACTGGGCGGGTCCGCGCGCTTAGACTCGGGGGCATGCACGGGGCGGCGCACGCGCCAGTCTCGTGGGGGGGCCGCTCCTCCCGGCTGTTTGTCAGCGCAGCACGGTGTGGGGGTCCCACCGCTCGCCTCTGGGTACCCAACTCTCCTCTCCTCTTCGGGGAGAGCAGGGGGGTTCAATGTCTCCTACCCTGTTCTGCCCCGGCCGGTGAGCCTGCCGGGCTTAACAGGATGGAGCGCCTGTGAGGTCCTTTATCATACTTGAAACCTGTCTCTGAGTTTGTGTCCTGGGCACCGTTTTGCCGGGGAGGGGGCCCGTCTCTAAAATGGAATCTGGGAAAAACAGGAAAGTAAACTTACTAAAAATGCCTTGGTTTTTAAAGTACTGTAGCCATATTTATCTGGTTTTCGGGGATTATAGATTTTTAGGGTTGATCTCCCCTTGAATGCTATTGTCATCTCATCTAGAGATAGCTCTTTGAGAGGTCTGTAAACTGCTGAAAAGCGAGGGATTATTGTTCTAATTATTCCACGCACTTTGAAAAGCCTGTCATGCCCTGGCTGATCTTTTCTCACATACTCGTCATTATTGGCAAAATGCAGAAAAGACAAGATGCTTTCAAATCTGTTCCCAGACATTACCTTGCCAAAACCAGGAGTGTATGCTGGCCAAAATGATGCCCAATAATCCTCAATCTCAGGCTTCTCTACAAGCCCCATAGACAGATGCAACGACAGGAAAGGTTTCATTTCAGACACAGATACATCATACCACTTATGAAACCTGGACTGTGGCTGCAGCTGGCTTGAGGCTAAAACCTGGTGAGCATATCTGTTAGTCTCATTTGTAACAAGGTTCCAAAACAAATCATCCAAAAAGAGGGACAGAAATTGATTTATTTATTTAGTTTTTTGTTTTTTGTCAAGGACGATGCACACAATAGAGGATACCTTAGAAAGGCCAAAAAAAAAAAAAAAAGCTATAGATTTTCCTCACCATTTACCTCTACCACGTCGTGTCGCAATTGGGCGACTTTGGCGCTTAAAGGGTTAAATCTTACACGTTACTTACAGCAACATCAAAGCTTTAGAAATATTTCTTTTTCATAAGATGCACTGTTAAACCCTGTTAACTTTTTTATTAACTCATATTAGTCAGGACAAAGCTTCTGTCAAGATTTGGTGGATTTTGAAATTAGTATTTAATTACATTTGTGTATTATTTACATTTGGGTTTTTCAAGTGTTACAGAGGACAGCAATGACAATATTTTTGTATTATTCAAATCAAATGCCAGATTGGGGCCATTTTTGTGCACACATCTTTTATAAAGAATAAAGCTTCAGTATTTCCTTAAGTTCAGAATAAAACTGCACAGTGTTTTACAGTGATACAGTGCCAGAAAAAGACAAAATAATGTTTTTGCACATTCATGACTATTTTGCAAGTTCAGAGTAAATGCATAATAGCGAGAAATATCCTTTGTATCATATTTTGCTATCTCTTATGAAATTAAACCGTTTGCTATAAAATATTATTGCCCACTGCCACTTTTACATTTGGTTGTGTTGTAGTTTTTAATTCAACAGCCTTCTAGTGCCTTTTACAATAGCTAGTGATAAATGTCAAAATGCAGATTGTAGCATCGTACACCCTTAACTGTAACTGCAGGCAGTGTCTCATTGAGAGTTTTCTTGAGAACTTTCTGCTTTCTCTTATTGAATAAAAAACAGATTGCGAACTCGACCTCAAAGATCATCATCATTCATTGTTGGAATAATTTGCTCGTTTACAATGCACAAACGTTTTCATCCACAAAGCTGCAGTGCTCTAAGGAGCCACAAGGTGACAGTTCAACACAGTCTACAGAGTTCAAACGGCAGCAGAGAAATGATGGCGTGAGTAAGTTGAGTGTAGTCCAAACGGGATAAAATGACTGTAAAGTCACAAATGTCTTTATATTTTGGTTGAAGTTTTTAAGTGAAGTCTTAAATTCTAGCGTATATAGTGACCTATATAGGCTAATATATGGTAAGTATTTATTACTTACTAACAAATTATCAGTCTATGAAACCATAAACCACATTTTAAGGTCGTATACAACATTGGCTGCAGAGTGGAGATATCAACTTTATAAGTATTTTCTTTTTTTAATTAAAGCAAAACAAATTAAAGGTTAACTGATTTTAAACGTCTTATTTGCCAGAAATATTCAGCAACTCTTTGCAATCGAAAATTCAGTTAATATTTGTTAAACCACTTGATGGAAATCAAACATCTCTTTCTCAAGAGCAAAGAGAGGCGGCATTTGTTTCACAGACTTCCTCTGAATGTGGTCGAAGTGGCATAAAGAAGGTGTTGAAATTATTCACACTAGCAACTTTTAGTTTTAAGGCTAACACATGAGTAAACTAGGCTACATTTTAAATACAGTGGTTGGCCTCAGCAAACTGGAAATAATATGAGTCTAGTTAGAGACTATTCACAGACTCGAAGTTCAATAAAAACATAGTGCATTTTTAGCTAGTATTATTGAGTTAACAGCTGTAGCATGCATTTTGTTTAACTACGGAGGTTCAGACCAGAGTGACCACATAGCTCGCGATAAAGGGCTATGCTTTCTAATTTAACTTGATTTATCCCCAAACGGAAATTATTGCTAGATTGTAAGAAAAATTGTAAAAAGCATATTCATTGATTATTTGTCGCACAACCTAATTTTACTATGAGTTAAATTGTGTCTTGTACCGATTTATCTCTTTTAACCAAAAGGTTTTTTTGTCTCGCTGATGCACGTGCTAACGCCGGCGTCTGGCGCGGTACGTGATGACGTAGCATTTCGAACGTGACGACATCTGAAAATTGTTTATATACGTCACGAGCCCTTACAGACTTTAGTTAGTAAGAGCTTTGCATCTCACACTGTTGAAACCAGAGTTAAGGAAGAGTTCATTTTGAGAATTACCAGAGAAATATCGAAACATGGAAGCCGCGATCCTACCTTGTGAGGATACCCTCATCCAGCAAGACATATATGATCTGAAAACCTGTCAGGAGTGGACCACCATACCCCTGACAGAGATTGAAGAGTCTGATTTCTCACAGTTTCTGTCAAATAACATCACAGAAACCAAGAGTGCACTGGAAGCAGAGCCAGAAGACCATGAAGCTAAAAGTCATCAGACACTTCCACAAGTACTCAATGAGTATGTTGAGACAGCACGGTCCAAAGTCAGGAAACAACTGAGCAATCTTAAACAGAGTAAAAAATCTCTGAGGATGGAGATTCGCCACCTGACTGAACAAAATGCTGAGCTTTGGTCAATACACAAGCGGTTCGAGGGGGAGAAGTTTGATCTGAAAACGTCTCTGTTGAAGGAGAAGAAGACCGCTAAGGACTTGGAGGAAACTCTAAGAATTCAGAAAGAGGCCTTTGACGCTGAGATTACTCAGCTTAAAGACAATATGACAGAAACACAGCAGTGGAACTCACAGCTGAGGATGGTAGTGTTTGACCTGCAGGTGACACAGGAGCACTGCAAGCTCCATCACAGCAACACCAGTGAACTTCAGGAGGTGGAAAAGTCCGTGGAGGAGCACAAGACCACCATTCGTGATTTGGAGGAAAAGCTAAGAATCCAAATGGAGAAGAATGAGGCCTGTGAGGTAGAGATTTCTTGGCTTGAATCTACAAATAAGGATCTCAAGGAGACAAAAACTTTCCTTGAAGATGAGATACATTTCCTGAAGGAGGATATGGCAGAAACCAAAGCTGTGAATTCACAGCTGAGGGTTTTAGTCTCAGACTTTGAGGCTAAAGAAAAGCACTGTCAACTCCATCACAGCGACACAAGCAAACTTCAGGAAGTGGAGAAGTCTCTAGAAGAGGAAAAAAAGACCACTGAGGCTTTGGCGGAAAAGCTGAAAATCCAAATGGAGAAAATGAGGCCTGTTACACAGAGATTGCTTATTTCAAATCTACAATTAATGATCTTCAAGAAACTAAAGTCTTTCTAGAAGATGAGATGACTTGTTTCAAAGAAGACATGGAGAAACAGATGAAAATCCAAATGGAGAAAAATGAGGCCTGTTACACAGAGATTGCTTATCTCAAATCTACAATTAATGATCTTCAAGAAACTAAAGTCTTTCTAGAAGATGAGATGACTTGTTTCAAAGAAGACATGGAGAAACAGATGAAAATCCAAATGGAGGAAAACGAGGCATGTGAGGCTGAGATGACTTATCTCAAATCTACAATTAATGATCTTCAAGAAACTAAAGTCTTTCTAGAAGATGAGATGACTTGTTTCAAAGAAGACATGGAGAAACAGATGAAAATCCAAATGGAGAAAAATGTGGCCTGTGAGGCTGAGATGACTTATCTCAAATCTTTAAACAACTATCTTCAAGAAAACAAAGTCTTTCTAGGAAATGAGATGTTCTGTCTGAAAGAGCAGATGAAGGAAAATATCAAAATGGAAGTGAAGAAAAATGAAGACTTCAAGGCAGAAGTTAGTCGCCTCATATCGATAATCAAGGATCTTGACCATGAACTGACTTTGGTTAAAGATGAGATGGTGAAAACACAAGCTGAGAATTCAAGGCTGACAGTTCTAGTATCAGACTTTGAGTTGACAGAGGAGCGCAAAAGAAAAGTTAAAGAGCTAACAGAGCTTGTGATGGAGATCCAGCCGGTCTTCAACGATATGGTGGAAAAGCTCAATATCCAGAATCAAATAACCGAGGCCAATGAAGCTGAAATTACTCGGCTTAGATCTGAGACTAAATGTTTTGAAGAGAAGGAAGCTTATCTGAAAGACGAACTGACAGAAACTATAGCTGTGAATTCACAGCTGAGGATTGAATTAGCAAAGCTCAAGTCTAAAGAGAAATACGACCTGAAGGCTCAACTGCAGGAGCTTGAGGAGGTGGAGAGGTCCCTGATGAAGAAGGATCAGACCCTGAAGAAGACTGTTGGAGATTTGGAGGAGAAACTGAAAATCCAGGATGAGAAGAAAGAGGCCTACGCTGCTGAGCTGAAATCTGTAAAGCAGTATCTTGAAGAGCAGACAGCTTGGATGCAGAAGATCAAACTGAACGTGCCTAAATATGTGTACTACACATAGAAATAATACACATCTCCAACAACAAAGGACAGAACAACAACACTAAACTAACTAAACTAATTTTAAGGCTTCTTCATGTCAGAAGTCTTAAAGTTAGAGCACTGTAAATAAACAAAAACTCAACCAAAAATGAAATGTTTTAGTGATATGTTTATGTAAAATAATGTAAGGTCCATCCAAATCTATGAGTAGAGCTCTTGAAGAGAAGGAGACATTTCTTAAAGGTTAGGCTGTAAAAACAAGAGATTTGATCATGGTTTTCTAAATCAGGTAAATCAGATGCTTCTTCAAGAAATTAAAACACAGACACAAACACGTTACTTGTTACAAATGTTGGGCTTAACGAACAAATACAGCACTGAGAATCAGAATGAATGAACTGAGACCTTTGCAACAGGTTTTATGGTTTTGTGTCAACTTTAACTTAACCTCAAATCCTTAACATATTGTTTTGTGTCATTAAGTAGACAGGAAAAATGAGTTTCTACATGAGCTTCTACCTGGTAATGTCAGCAGGATATCAGACTAACAGTGGGAATAAAGTGTATTTTGTCTCCTGTGACTTGACGAGGGAAGCTCAGCATACAGTAGATGTAGAGGTAGATGTAGAAGGAAGTCCAGGGGCAGGTTTACACTGGTGCAGAGCATCCCAGTCACAAAGTGACATTAAAGCTCAGCCTTATTTAGCTCTGTTGTTTTTGTATTTTTGTGTTTTAGTGTGTATTTACCACATTTTAATGTTTTTTCCGTTCTTCAATTTTAAATAACGTTAAAACTGCATACAAATGTCCTTATTAGACCAAATAATATGGCATATACAAAGTCATATCCAAACTAAATTCATGATTTGATCAACTCTTAAAATTTTGACCAATTTCTAATTTGTGTTATTGTAATTACAAATGTACACAACAATGCTTTTTTGTGAACCATTTCAGTTGACTTAATTATTACTCTTACTACTACATCTTCTACTAAAAGTCCAGTCAGTTTTCCTGGTCATCCTAAGGATGTCTGATAATCAGATGCATTTTCATTTGACATTGATGGATGTTATGTTTATAAAAACCGTACTATTTGTTGAATTTAAACAAAGTTGTGATCATGCTCATGTCAGTGATGAAGTTGTATTAACCCTTTAGACGCCGAGGTTTATTGCTGGTCGCTAGCTCCCCCGTGTAACTGCCCCCGTCTAAAATAAAGTTGAAGCCAGGACCAAGCTCCGTGAGCCTGGCATAGAACCACGGCCTCACAAGGGGTCTGGATCCACTCAAAACCTGCTAAAAAGAGCGAGACTGGACGCCCCCAGGCCCGCAGTAAACGTGAGGGGAGCTGGCCAGAACGCGGCTGCATCAGCCTGGGTCTCAGCCACAGCCTCACACGGGGTCTGGGAACACTCAAACCTGGACTGTGGCTTCAGCTGGTTTGAGGCTAAAACCTGGTGAGTGTATCTGTTAGTCTCATTTGTAACAAGGTTCCAAAACAAATCATCCAAAAAGAGGGACAGAAAATCTATTGGATGAGCTTTTTTTAATTCTCTCTTCCCTGTATAGCCACAACACGTTGATCAAAAGGTTTTCTCCACTCCTGATAAACTTCCAGCCTTCCAACCTCTTATGTGTTCCCAGTCTGGTTCCGCTCTTTCTCAGCCCCTGGTACTACACGTATGTAAGTAAGTATTGACATATTGGCCACATGTTTTAACTGTCTGTTTCACATATATTTTATCTTATATAAATATTACATTATCCCTGATGATAGCACATTATTTATTTATTTATTTTTTAGCTTAATCAGATTATGCTTTTATCATGTAAACAGGTGCAAATGGAATACTCTAATTTAACAAACTAAAAATTGCACGTGTTTATTCAAGTCAACATAAAGAAACATTTTATAATAAATGTTTAGTTAGGGCATATTCATATCGTAAAAGAAGTAAGAATGCTAGAAAAGGTCGCTATAGGAGCAAAACGTGAAATACCTACATTTTCCAAACATTTGGAAAGCCCGTGAACGATCGCAAACGTTTCCTCCATAAACTAAAGAAATCCGTAAAAATGTTCCAAACAATAAAATCACATTTACACATAATGTTTTGTTTAGTTGTCTCTTGTATTGTACAATATGTTTTTATGGACAATAAAATAAGTAGCTGGCAAGACTAAAAACGTAAAATGTCTACATTTTCATGCATTAAATTTATGTAACTAATAAATGTAAAAGGTTGAAGCCCATAATCACAAATAAAGGCAACAATAAATGTCATTTTCTCACCACTTCTCCTGTCAACTAAATTATTTTAATTAATGTATGCAAAATAATAAAGGTTTGTATGAAACTAGTTCCTAAAGAGTCCACTTAAGCACAGCTCGCATCTTTGTACTAAGCAAGTTTATAAAAAAGAAACTTATTTCGGCGCCTGGATGTATTTTTATTATTTTATAATTAAAATAAATTAATAATAACACGAGATAATTCCTAGATTTTACGCTGAAAAACAGAGAGATAACCAGTGAAACAAAACGTGAAAGTATAACAATTTTAACAATGTCGAGACAAGATCTTCGTTTAAACTCATAAATAAAAGTGTATATGAATTAAATAGTTGAAGATTATAAGATTAAAGACCACACTTCTCGCTAGAAATTTAACCAAATTGATTTTAGTGCTCAAAATAGGCAATAAAATAACATTTTATCGTCGGCCATGTTTTCCCCAGCGTCTGCGGCAGCTCTGACATCACGTGACATCAATAGAAAAGAATGGAACAAAAAACGTGAGTGTCACAATTTTCGGGCCCATTTTGTTAAATGTATACGTTTTACCATGTGGACCAACGTGACTATTTTACATTTTGTGCTGAGACTGGGTTGGATAATGTTACGTTGTGTTGAAAAAATACGGATAAAGAAGTGTGTCAGATAAAATGTCGTTTATGAGAGCTTTTTCAAAGCAAATATTTGCAGCCCCTGTCTGGATTTATCAGAGAATGTTTAACTTTTTTGGCACAGACAGTGGTTGGAGAAATTCAGCACTTACTTTATCTATCCTGGGGTTGGTCAGTAATAAAAATTCACAGCCGTCTCTTCATAAATTGGTTTGTTAGTTAAAGCCTGAATTTATAATGATTTTAAATGCAATGTTCTTCTTAAATAATTTGCCCACTTGCATGTTTGTGACCAATTTACATTTAGCTTAGCTTTTCAGATGAGCATGTATTAAAGCATTCCTAGAGATACATTCAGGACTACCCACTGTTGATCGGACAAAGGACAAAGATAAAATATAAAGATAAAGGCAGTAAAGATAACACAAAAGATAGGTTGGTTTTACCTGTGATGACAGCTTTCCGTCACACTTCAGTAACAGATACCAGCAGCACTCAACCGACTCACTGCAACCTTTCAATGAAGCCGCATTTCAGATTTGCAGGAGGAATGGTGGCTAGATTAAATAAAAATCATTTTGGATTTCATGAGTGCCTTTGACCTCAGTGCATTGCTCTTTAAAATCCTTTCTGTTCCCAGTCATCCCATAAGAATACAGGTAGATGACCTTCTGCCAAGGAGTTCAATAAATTATTTTTGTTATATTTGGTATATTTCCCTCATTGCCCCTTTGAAGGGATTTGTATTTTGTGCTCTTGTTGTTCTTTAAACCATTTCTGGCTCTTGATCCTATTCCATTGCCATTAAATGTTTGCAAGTAAAACTGATGCAGTAAAATAGATCTGTGTTTCTTTTGTGCATTGAACTGATTATCAGCAGAGAATATTCTGATAAAGGAAGAAATTGTAGCATGAGATGTCTGTGGTTTTATTTTAAAAATTGTGGCATTATTTGCATATTGTGTACAGGTAGTACTGGATGTGTGCAAACCAGATGAACTGGAAAACTCTCTTTAATGAAGTATAAACAATGACAGACATGAGGGTCACGTGACTCTTAGAGTGGCAATCACTCCATAATAAACAATATTAACAACGTGGCAGTTGTAATGCTCATACATTTTATAATAATTTTACCAGTGTAAAACCTTGTAAAAATCTAATTGTTTGTTGTTTTACATTTATAGAGGAACACTCTATCATGATATTGTAACTTTTACTGTGCCAAATTTCAGGAATACCCATCTGTCAATGGGTGAAGAAAGTAATGAATTGCTTTAATCAGTGTTGGTACAAATGAAGTAAAAACAGCTGCACTGGAGAAGCCAAACATACAGTAAGAAAGGTTTTATGTGGTTCCCACAGACAGATGCTCTCTTCTTATACTCTGGACTGAATCTTCTTAAGTTGTTTAGTTGTGTTAAGTATCACGATCCCTTGCTTCAGAAATAGTAATAACCATGAAGTTGATAGATACAGTGTTATATATACAGTGACACTGAAGTGTTCACCTCACAGTTGAGCAACAATGATAGTTAAAACTGCAGCAACTGGTCACTTTTTGACACCTAACAATCAGGTCTGTGTGAGGAATTCTAGTGTCCGGGTTAAAGTCCAAACAGACCATTCAGAGTCCATTGTGTGCATTTACCAGCTGCTTTGTGGAGCTTTACACAGTAAGCCAGATAATAAATAAGAAAAACATCTAGGAACCCATGTTGGTGCTCATGGCTGGGCCTCGGGGGATAAACTTTTTTTCCCCACTGTCTTAGTTCATATTTATGGCTTCAGCGTGACATTAGCCCAGTGTGGAAATGTATTGAGTTGAAACATGGCTACACCCCAGGTATTAATGGCAAGGTTGATGGTTACAACTCCAATAATATTGAGCATGGATCCAGCCTTTACCTGAAAAACAGTTCAAAGAAAAGTTACAAGGTACATAAATATTGAGGCATTTGTTTTCCTCTGTCAGTGTATACCACCTGTATGAAAACTACATTTATAATAAACAGATTTAAGGATGGGGTGCACGGTAGCAGAGTGGTTAGCGCTCCTGCTTCACATCAAGGATGCATGTATAGGTGAATTGGTGACTCTAAAGTGCCCCTAGTGGCTGAATGTGAGAGTGAATGGTTGTCTGTCAATGTCTGCGTCTAAGTGTCAGCCCTGCGACGAACTGGCCACTGTCCAGGGTGTACCCCGCCTAAGGCCCAAAGCTGCTGGGATAGGCTCCAGCCACCCCACGAGTGGGATAAGAAAAAAGTAGAAAATGAATGAATGAAAAGATTTAAGGATTATAATAAAATGCTTATCATAACATTTGATATGAGCCTTTATCTGAACACAGTCACTCAGGGTCTCTGTGTTTTGTGGCAGGTCTTACCATATCCATGACTTTGAGGTTACCAAAGGAGAAGGCGATGGCGTTAGGGGGTGTGGCCACGGGCAGCATGAACGCCAGTGAGGCAGCGAAGGTGCATGGAAGCATGACGTACATTGGGTGGATCTTGATGGCTACAGCCTGGATAATTAAAACATACACAAAGTGGATAAGCATACTATGTCCCAGACTAAAGCAGTGATGAAGCTATGTGTCTGATAGAAAAAGACAGGTCTTAGCAGAGTCTGTGTTGGTTTTACCATTGAGGCCAGAATGGGCAGGAACAGAGTCGTGGTGGCAGTGTTGCTGGAACACTCCGTGAACAGAGCCACTAATAAACACAGCAGGATTGAAATGGCAAACGGTGGAATACTCTGCAGAGGTATAAGAGTGTCTCCCAGCCATGTTGAGAGTCCAGATTTCTTAAAATCACAAAGGATAAAATTGTGAAAGTTGTCTTGAAGTGTATCATCAAGAATAAGTGTTTACCTCACTACCGTGGGCCAGTGCAAAGCCCCCTCCCAGGAGGAGAAGGGTGTTCCAGGGCAACTTCTCATGGACTATGTTCCAACTGAGCAATGGAGATGGGGCTTCAGTGGGAGCTCCTGTCGAACAAATCTGTCATTACTAACAAAGTTTACTGTTAGCTATTCATCCGTTATCATAAAATACTACATTTAGAGCTCAGACTCTCATGGTTCAGACTGTACTGTTTTTTATGCAGAGACCATAAACCATAAAAATCACTTTTACACTAAACAAATGTCAGAAACTGTTTCGGCACCTCATAGTCTATCTTTTACTGCATAAACATTATCACTGTGACACTTTTTTGTGTACAGGAAACCTTTTCTTGGTTTTAAAAGGGCTTGTGATACTTTTGCAAACAAGAGCTAGACACACTCCACTTATATTACCAAAGCAAGAAAAACAAATATTGATAAAAGGAAAGTCATTTATCTAAAGATCAGCATAGTATGTGCAGTATATGTTCAGACTTGACCTCAGGGCTATCAGGCTTCACAGATCTGAGCTAGAAGTTGATTTGAAAGATCTGAATCAGCAAAATGAGCTGTGATGGACTGTAAAAGTGAGTCTATGACACACACGTACAGCTGTGTAGTCATATAATTTAAAATATACTTACATTACACTTACATGACATTACATTTACAACAGTTTAAAACACAGTCTGGATGAAAAGAGGTTTATATTGCAAGTGATACTGGTTGGACAGTTCTTACACACAGAAATAGTTGCTTACCATCAGTTGAGGCTGACCTGCCGCAGCATTGGGGCAAATTGGAAGGGATGCAGAAAAACAGTGATGACATTAATATAGCCACAGTACCGTCTGTGACATACCTAAGACACAAAAATGACAGTTAAAGGCAACAAATCAAAGTATTACGCATGATCATCATACTTTTTTGTTTTTTGAATTCGTTGCTTCACTTTACATACTTACTTTTTGTCTTGATTGAAGAGAACAGTGGCCCAGCCGGGTATGAACCCCGGCTCCCTGGTGAACCACAGGAGAACCAGCAACGTGAAGATCAAGAGCACACAGGCCTCAGCAAAGCTCATCCTGCCCAACTTTTTGTACTCATCTTTGATTACCTGATAATCATCTTTTGACCAGTGTTTTTGTACAACATCCGAATGACCGTTTCAAGCTGACAAATAAAGTACATTGCAAAGTAAGTAATTGAAAACACTGTCAGTTGATAAATGCGCTCCACTTACTTAAAGCCTATAAATAAAAACTGCAGCCACAACCACGACAGGGCCAGCATCAGCACCATGTTGGGAAATGAGAAGCCGAACCAGCTCGCAAAGTTAATTATACCGCCATTGTCTGGAAAGAGTCTGGCGAAAAACACAGATAAAAGTCAGCTATTGAACTACAAATGTACCACACATGTCCGGAATAATATCGACACTGTATGTGAATGAGTGTGTGATCTTATACTCGTCAATCTGGCCCTTTAGAATGACGTTGGGTGTGGTTCCAGTAAGAGTGGCAGTCCCACCGATGCTGGCAGAGTAACAAATACCCAGACTCATTCCTTTTGACAGCTCTGAGTACTTCTGCACCCTTTTCAATCGACGCTGTTCTTCTTCTGCACTTCTGCCATAAGACCCTGAATGAAGGAGAAATTAAAGTGGAGTTTTTTTGGGGGAGATCTTTGTGGATTCATTTACATACTGGCATCATTTTCCTTGTCTTCTTTTAAGTCTTTGCTGTATTCATGTTTTACTGCATCTGTAAAGACAATGTTATAACAAAGTGATGGGTGGCAGTTCATTGTAACAAGTAAACCATTTAGTGAATACACACACCTCTGCTAAGGCTGCTTTCTGGTAATTTTAACGCTTTGTCTATTCCTTGTTTGTCATCTTCCATTTGAAAAGCTTGGTTTTCTTCACCCTCAGCGGCAGTCATCATGCCACACTCCTTCTCCTCAGCTCTTGCCTCTGTGTCACACAGCTGCTGAAGGACAGCGTTGGCGATGGGCAGCATCATGGCAGTAGAGGCCGAGTTACTGATCCACATGGACAAGAAGGCTGTAGTGCTCATGAAACCTATCATCAGGCTGCAGGAAGTAAAGCGACGCATTAGACGGGAAGTTTGCATTTCAGGTTTGAAAGGAGGCACTTTAACTTACAGAGAGGGTTTGACCCCCACAACAAGCAGGACTTGTAGGGCAATTCTTTTGTGCAGGTTCCACTGCTCGACGGCGATGGCCACCACAAGCCCACCAATGAAGAGCATGTTGGAGTCTTTCAGGTACTGGATGCAAACCTGGACTTGGACAAAACTGAGCCAGGAAAGCCAAACATATATGATAACACAACTAGGAAAGTAATCAGTGGAAATACCTCGTCAGATTCCATGATTTGTAACATGGGAAAGAGTATAACAGGCAGCAGTGCAGTCACAGCCAGAGGGATGCATTCTGTGCACCAGTAAAGCGCCATCAAGATGATCACAAAGCCACATTTTCCCTCCTGTAATGAGAGTGGGCACCTCTCTCAAACACACCTTAACACTACAGCATCGCTTACAATAGAACTGGTGCACAAAATCTCATGTATAGTGATAAAAACTGTAAACAAAACAATACAGTTAGTTTTATCTTCAGAGCCAAGGGTAAACAAGTCTCAAAAACATGCACAACAAAAATTTGTGGATTGGATTTAGCTCTGAAGGTTAAATAAGGCAAATACATAATCTACATGAGATTTATCATATCAGATATTTCCTTTCTCAAAACAGACAATCCTGTCATACAATTTAATGATATCCTCTAATCCAAAAAACAAATAGGATGCCTCAGGTATTAAAGAATGCTTACATTGCACAGTTCTTTTGTGTTTTTATTGCTTAAGTCAGAACACCTTTGCTCTGATCTTTGCACAGCTCACTCATAGTAATCCCTATTCTTGGCACGTGTGCTGATAGTAGAAGTACAATCTGAGCCACAACTAAAAACTAAAAGATAACTGGTAATCATTTTAATAGCTGGACTAAAGCCACTCTTGCTCATATATTTTCAAAGACACAGGTGCTCTAATTGAAAAATAGAGAATATGATCATACTTCATAAGAGCTTTTGTTTTTGAGACATATCATTTTGTTTCATGATTTCAACAAACCAAACATGGAAAACATACACACACAAAATTAAAGCTAAATGTTCCCGGAGTGGCCCAAACAGAAATGATCAATGCCTATGTTCTTACCGGAGTTGGTATGAGCAGAGGCAGAGGCAAAAGTAGAAGAGGTGTCAGCACAATTATTATGTAATTTCTATATTTCCACAGGTCATTACACCATGCACGAAACCCAGCCATGATCCAAAAGAGACACGGTTCATCTAAAGCATTTAACAACCGTGAAACAGCAGCGCTAGCCAAGACGATAAAGACACTGACAGCAGCATAAACTGATGAACATCATTAACTAGATTAAAAATTAACTTGTGAGTGAGGGGCCTGTCTCTTCGGTGTGTGTCCCAGTGCACACACAGAGTACTCCAGAAATGTAAAAAAGCAGAAAAAAAGGAAATGAATTGCAAAGATTTGATAAAATGGACAGTTTTGGGGAATAACTTTGAGCAGATTATTTCTGTCATAAAATAGCCACATGTGGTGATCATATTTACAGACCTCAAAACTGGGACACTTTCTTTTTTTCCAAACCCACTAACAGATTAAATAAATAATGTGTTGTAAAATGTATTTTCAGTTTAAAACAATGGTTATTCCAATGTATTATATCAACAAAACCAGAGGAGCAATTGGTTATTTGAAACTAAAAAAGCTAAAAAAATAAAAATAAAGAATGACCTTTTCAGACCATTGCCAAAGCACATTATAGAGGCACATGTTCCCAATAAAGCTACAGCCTAGGGTTAAATATAAAGCTGTTTGTGGGTATAAAAACATTGTGGGGCAAATAAATTAAGCAACAAAGGTCTCTGGAAAACTGGAAAAAGTTTGCAGCAGTGATTGGTGTTTCTTAAAATGGGGACAGTAGGGACAGATCTGTTCAAAACTGGGACATATTGGTGTTTTTACAGATATACACATGGTCACCCTTCACATATGAAGAGTTCATGAGGGAACCAAATATGTTGTATGGTATAATAATGTTCCATTTATACAGAAGTACTCTGTATAAATAAAAACATACGCAATATTTAAATAGGCAAATCTTACTTTGATGTAATTGCCCCTTTTGAGCAGCAGGGGTCGCTCCGCTGACGCTAAACTGCAGTTGTCTTACTCTATTTTGTTTTTTCAGACAACCACAACTTACCTCTGCTCTCGTTACGCAGCGTCACTAACACACTGACACAAAAGCGCTGCGCTGAACCACTAACAAAGAAGACTCTATCAGGTCAGTTTGAACCGCATTAATGTTTACCAGATTACCGAGCAGCTAACAGACTAACTACTGTGACATGGACGAGCCGGACACCGCTGCAATCCTCGACCAAGACCCCGGCGCAGGAACAGATGGTGAAACTTCTCCGGTGGATTCATTTGGTCACAGAAATGCGGCGGAAGTGAGCTTGAAACCACCGTTTTCGTGCTCGCAGCCTGTTTCTGTGGAGCCCGTGATGTTCTTCTCCATGTTTTCGTTGACTTTGCTGGCGCCATTGTCCACTCAGTATCTGTGGGACCGTATCAGTGAAGACATTGGTTTCAACGGCTCCAAGAGGTCAGAGTGCAACAGCTCTTTGCCCCTGGACCCTCTGCAGAAAGTACGCCTCTGCAAACGTGCTACACTCATAATTGTATTTAATTCAGCATAAAATAATTACACTTAATACAAACGCATGTATGCTTCCTTTTAGGAGGTAGAAACACTCACAGCCCACTGGAACCTATACATCAACCTTGGGGGTTTTTCTCTGGGCCTGTTGGTGGTGCCACTTATGGGCTCATGGAGTGACCAAGCCGGACGTAGGCCAGTCCTCATCATCCCTAACCTTGGGCTGGCTCTTCAGGCAGTGGTTTACCTGGTGGTGATGTATCTGAAGCTGCCTGTGGGCTACCTTCTTCTGGGCAGAATGCTTAGTGGCATTTTGGGTGATTTCAATGCCATCTTGGCTGGCTGCTTTGCCTACATAGCTGATATTAGTGACAGAAGGTCTCGCACCTTCAGAGTGGCTATTCTCGAGGCTTGTTTGGGTCTTTCTGGGATGATAGCCAGCATTATTGGAGGTCAGTGGAGGCGGGCACAAGGGTAAGTCATCATTTATATTAGAAAAATCAAGATAGCTCAATAAATCTCAGTAAAAATCATTATGTTAATCTCATCTTATTTATTTAGATACATTAATCCAATGTGGTTGGTCCTGGCCACATGCTTGGCTTCAGCACTCTACGGTTACTTGTTTGTCCCTGAATCTGTCCATCCAGACCCCTCTGCTAGGCTCTTCACCGTCCGGCACCACAAAGCAGTCTGGCAGCTGTACTCCACAGGGGGAAGTGAAAGTGGAGGCCGGTTTCACAGATACAAGTTGTGGCTTTATACATTTTGCTTCTTTCTGGTGGTGGCTGTACACTTTGGCACCAGGGATCTGTATGTGTTATACGAGCTGAGCTCTCCGTTGTGTTGGGGACCTGCTCTGATTGGTTATGGATCCGCTGCTCTGCATCTGGCCTACCTGAGCAGTCTGCTAGGGCTGAAGATAATGCAACGCTGCCTGGAGGACTCCTGGGTGGCTCTTGTGGCCATAGCCTCCAACATCACTGGGTTGCTGGTTTTCTCTGTTGCTGACACAACCCAGCTCATGTTCACAGGTGCACATTATTTCTGTTTTCTACCAAAATATCACAGCATGCATGTTTTGAGTATAGCTGAAAATAATCTAACTTTAGACTTAAGACTCTAGAGTCTAAAAAGGCACTGACTTCCTTTTGTTAGTTGCCTCTCTTTGTAAATGATCTGCTCAGGTGAAAAGGTCACTTATAAAGCACACCATAAAATTACTATAACATCTGCTGACAGTTTCACATTGATTTACAGATCTTATGACAGGACAGCTAATAGTTTATCAAAATACCAGTCTTTTTTTTCTGTTGCCAAATCTTCAAGCAAACAACACAATGTAACATTTGCTATTTTTTAACTTTGTCCTTGTATACCACCAGGTTATGGTCTGTGTTTCCTCTTCATGGCAGCAACTCCTGTGATTAGGTCAAAGCTGTCCAAGTTGGTTGACCCATCAGAACAAGGTCAGTCTATCTAAAATGACAACGTGACATCAATGCCTTAGTTATTTACATACTTTTTCCATTATTCCCAGGTGTACTGTTCGCTTCTGTAGCCTGTGTTGAGAGTTTGTGTTTTCTGGTGGGAAGTAGCATCTTTAACTCCCTCTTCCCAGCAACCTTGCACTTTATGAAGGGCTTCCCTTTCCTCTTTGCTGCCATCATACTGCTAATCCCTGCTGGAATAATCTGGTAAATCTGGATTTTCTTTCCTCCGAATTCTTATTCAGACACAGCATAGTTTAAATAGTAAAATACCTCACTTTTTCAGTATTTTTCTTAATTGTTTCTGTAGCACCCTGCAGTGTTTAGAACAAAGGAGAGATCAGAGAGACTGTGCAGAGTCCTGACCCAAAGGGAGGAGCTGGAGCTTGAGCTAAGTGTGTATCCTGACATCAGCACGACTGTCCTGGAGAAGTGTCCATCACTGATACTTGGCATTTTGGGGAATTTCTGACATTAATGATGCCATTTTATCATTTGATTTAAAATATTTTACCTGGATACATTTGAAATACCACATTCTCAAACTAATTTACTTGTAAGATAACACTCCTAACTAATATTACTAACATCTACCTGACATGAGAAGCATAAACCAAAGAATCATGGCACAGAGTCATGTTGTAGAAAGTGGTGAATGGTAGTGGTTGTAATCAGGCAGCCAGGGAATATTGAGTTTCATCAAGGGTCCGCCTCTTGTGGATCCATATTGATCGGAACATTTTGTCCTGCAAGCCCCCACAGTTACCACAAAAACCAGATAGTCCCAAAGTACAAGGCCACACATCATCATCATCAGAGGTCAAGTCCTTGGTGCACAATGAGGGAATAAAAGCTGCCAAATAAGCTTTAAATTTCTTAAAGGGAAGTTAATAGGTTAAGTGGTCTGGTAACTCAACACCCAGAATCAAACACTGTAAAATTATTTCTTTTGGCAGTGTACTGATATGTGCCACACATATTTTAGATACAGGTGTTTGTTCTTGGTAATTCTTTTAATAGTTTTAGTTTGATTTTTAAAAATGAATTGAACATTTTTCTATAACATTATAGAAAACAGACTTGTCAGGGTACAGTATGATGATTTATTATACAATAACACCAATAACCTGTTGACACCTTTTTGGTCAGTAATTCTTGACTTACACAATAGCTGAAGTTTATCTGTACAGAGTATTTGCTTTGTCTTTTTATTGTTAAATGTGTGAAGTTTTTCAATAAATATACTTGGGGAACAAGAATACATTTTCAATTGCAATGCGGATAAATATTTAATTGACTCAGCCAGCATCTGACAATTTGGAAGAACTCTAGGCCTATAACAAGAATAGTATATTGCTAAGACATTTTGCATTATGTTATTGTGATTTTGAGGATATTTCTATTTGGAGATGTATTTGGTTGGAGTTTGAGAGTCACAAAGAAATGATTCCCTATCGATTCCTGTACAGATATTTCACCTACTTGAATAAAACCATCTATCTGTTGAGATGTAAACAAAACAACACAGATTAATTCATAAAACAGTTTTAGACAGTTGATGCTTACAACATTAAAAAATACCATTAAATTATGTCATAATTGCTGTTGATGAATTTGCTGGGAGCCAGTGAGGCAAGTTAATTACAGTTATTATCCTGAGAGAAAGAAGGCATAGCTCACCTGATTATACATGTATAGCTGGATACATAATGAAAGGCGGTTTTCTTTATACAACATCCATGTGAAATATTTCTTCTTTTACATTTTGAGAGGTTTTCAATTACAAATTGTTAAGGTCATTGGGCAATTAATATCCAATTTGCTTTACATGCATCTGAGCAAAGCCATGACATCCATATTAGTAACATGGAGTTTATATCACATTTGGGAGATCTTTTCCTCACACTCACTTTTTCTTTGGTGCTTTGGAGCAGTCCGGACCGTCAGCCTGGTCTTGGTGTCCTTTAAGAAAGCGTAGTATCTTCTCAATTGTGGCCTCCTGATACTCATGAGACCATCTTGAAGAAAGGCAAATTGTTATACAAGTCTTTAATAAAAAAAAACTCTGTGAACAGTACAAGAAAATTCAAGTCCTGACAAATTAAAGTCACTGTAAGTCTACATAGGCGTCTTAATCAAATATGAAAAGCAATCCTGCCAAATTAAATGCACACCACACATTCCCCTTTTATGTTAATGATTGTCTAATTCAATTTCTGCTGCCTGTTGATTGCATAGTAACTCACTTGATGCCATTGTAATTGAGGATGGACCTCATGTCTTCTGGCAAAGACGTTGGTTCAGGCCACAGAAAATTATCAGTGACAGGAACAATGTTCTTTTTACAAGCCAAAGCAGTGACTATTTCCTGCAGAAAGTGATCAAAGTGGATAGTCATGTAGTCAGTGTTATTGCTGTTTTACAAAATAATGCTATCAATGAAAAGATCCTGACCTTGTGCACCCAGTCCTTCATGGAAGTATCACCCATGCACTTGTCGAGTGCATTTGCCGAGAGCACCAGGATAAAGTTACGTGCCCGCTGTACACTCTGGATAAGTTTATCCTCAAATTTTCCAGCTTCCAGCTTCTCTACATCTATGAAAACACTAAATCCTCTGACTTGCAGATGCACTTTCAGAAGGCTAGAGGTGGGAATGTAAAGACAGCATCAACAGCTAAAACTATAGCATATCACTCTGCAATCTATGGATTCATTGTATTGGCTAAAGTTACACAAATGTTTTCATAACGTTTCAGTTCTTACCTTGCCAGTTGGGAGCCAGTCGTCCTCCTGTAGCTAATGAACACATCAGGTCCTGAAGGCCGTGCATCAATGTGACATGATTTTAGAGGCTTGTGGCTAGCTGCCAGGATTCTGGCTCTATGGACTCCATTGTCCATGTAGCAGTCCTTCTCAAGCTGCTGATCAGTCAGGTTCTGGACGTTGTTGCGATCAACTCCTGACTGCACTAGACCGTAAGTGTACTGGCGGAAACAAGGGTCTATTTCTGCGAGCCAGTCAGCCATATTGTTTGGATCGCAGGTAGAGTAGTTGGCATATGTTTTTAACACTCGTAGGTCTCTCAGGAACCTTAAGGAAAATATTTGAAATGTTCTTTAATAAAGCTTATTTACTTTTCTTTGAACCTTGAGTCATAGTGCTTTTGGCACATACCTCTTGCGAGTGAGGCCTGCTGCCATGCCCAGATCATTAATCAGATCATTGTCTGTTATGTTCAGCAGTAAGTCTCCATCCACCTGCAGCTCCTATAGCATGATACACATTAAAACTTTAATAGTGTCATAGGCAGTTTTGCAGAAAATACATGCCAAAATGCACCTCAGTACAAAGTTTTAACCACCTGGAAGCGATCACAGTAGGCACTGAAGCCAATTTGCTGCAGCCAAGTCTGCACTTCACATGTTTTCCAGTTGGGGACACATGATAAAATGTGTTTTGGCACTTCCTCTCCCATCATAGTGAGTGCCCGCTTGGCAAGGACACAGGCTGTACCATTACTGGAATACATGACAATTCTTTTTAGGCTCTGTACTGCCCCGATTTCTTGAAATATCTGGAAAAAGACAAAATAATGGTAATTGTAAACCAAAAGCAAACAAGCTGTGTGAAAGTTTGACAGGGCTTGTACCCGGGTGTTGCGCTGGCGAGACTTGATGCTGGTCTCCACACAAAGATAAAAGGCTGCAATACACTTTCCCTCCAGTCTTGTGCCATCCAACAATGGCAGTAAGTGCTGCAAATCCGCTGCTGTCCTTCCCTGCATGGAGTCTGCACTGTCCAATAAACTGCGGGCAAAATCATCTGGATCCAAAGATGCAATGAATGGCTCTACTAATTCCAAAGTCCCAGATTTTACTACCTCTTTCTCAATTTCTTTATTTGCAGCCAACACAGTTACAGCTAGGCAGGCATGGAAGCGGATAAGTTCATCTTCTTTGGAAAAAGCCAGTGGGAAAAGCCACTCAGCTGCCTGTTTCTCTATCATCAATCTCTGGCAGCGGTGGCCTCCGTACATGGCACAGTTAGCCAGGGCCAAAGCACAGTGGCGCAGCACAGTGGGGTCAGTGCCTCGGCACCAGAACAAGAGGGCATCCAGGGCCCCGTTCGAGATGAGGTGGACCGATGTCTCCTCAGTGTGTTTGAACATATGCTCCAGAATACCAGACACGCTGCGGGCCAGCTGTGCATCCTCCTGCTGACGGGTCAGGTTGAGAATGACCCCCAGTCCCAGACGAGCCACATAATCTCTGCCAGTAAAAATGAAGAAACATGTTAACAAATGCTTGGAGGTAAAATAAGTAAACAGTTGTGTAATGGTGTATCAGAATAATGTCACAAGCAAATCAATTATGAATTGTATAGTAATATTTCTGTGATCAGTTTTGTTGGCAGTGCTACATACATACATACATTTTCATATCCTGGTTAGCAGATGTGTCAGGTTGTTACCAAGAGAGCTTATGAGTTTTTATCAGGGCAGAGAAGCACCAAACATAACAATGTATAATAGACATGTTACTTAGTGGTTGTCAATATGTAATATTTAAGTTATTAATAAGCAATGTTTTGTTTTATCTGAAAAACTAAAATCTACAGATCAAAGTCTGATCAAAACCCCTTGCACTGTTAAAATACCATTTTACCTGTTTTCTGAGATCAAGATCTGCTCCAGGAGCTTTGCAGACTCGTATGTGATCTCCACAGCAGGTGTCTGCTGGAGCTGTAGCAGCAGCTCCAGACCTCCATCCAGCCGTATTCTGTTGCAGATCTCCTCGGCCACCTGACGCCCCACTGTGGGCATTACCCAGGCCTCTTCAACCAACTGATAGATCTCAGCAATAGCCCTGCGAGTCTCATCTGAATCACACGTGTCCTTGGACGTCTTAAGCCTCCTGATGGCGGAGCGCAGGGCGGGCAGTGTGCTGTCTAAAACCGCCTGGACGTCTGCACTGATCCCTGGAGAAACTGCCCTGGGCTCGCTCCTCTTGCCCTGGAACCGGCTCACATAATCTGGCACTGTAAGTCTGTCTGAGCTAAACATGATGGAGAAATGTCTGTAGAGCCTCCACAGGAAGATCGTCAGAGTAAATATCATTTACCGGAAGAAACAAGTCTGAACACAGAGGGGCCTTTAATCCTCTGGTCGTGCGAGTGGATGCGTTCAGAAGAAGGCCTCTGGTGTAAATCAAAAGTGACAGCTTTCAACGAATAGCATTACCTCCATCTCCATCGATGTCACATCTGACAAGGTGCCTCTTTTAACACTCTCACACAAAAATAGCACTGGGAAGTCTGAGGACAGTCTTTTAGCCCAACAAGCCAATCGCTTGTGCCACTTCCAGTCCGTAAAATAGTCCTGCGTTCTTTGTCTTCTTGGCACCTTTAAATGTGTCTCAAACAAAGAAATGCATGTTGTTATCGTGCGTTTTTTCACCCGAAGTGCTCAAATGGCTCCAATTGTCTGACCTGTCGCATCCTTTTGTATGGACACTTTCGGGAACCTGCCTGTCCAAGGTCTACAAGCCCATCAGCTGAGGAGTGTGAAGAGGATGGACCAGAAAAGCAGGAGCACCCCTCCCTGACCCTCTGCATCATCAGCAACTCCGCCGGTCGGAGCGTGCGCACTGTGCACATGCTGCTCAGGCCTGTAAACAAGAGATGGCCCTCTGCTGGACAGGCGAGAAATAACAGACATGAACGGGAATATAAGTAGTTTTAGATCATCTCGATGTGTAAAAGCTAACATTACCTGCAATACGTGCTCTATATGAAGTGTAGCAGGGAATAAGTTCATTGTAGATTCTTTCCCTGAGTTTTTAAAGAGTTTGTTGCCACATTTATCATTTAGATTTAGATTACTTTTACTTGTGTTTTTTGTTGTTGTTTGTAAAACAATGACTGACTCTTACACAGAGTGGGTGTATAATTACAACCTGAGAATAAACTTGTTTTGAAGTTGCAGTAGAAAGTGGACTTAAAGGTCATTAGCCCCTTTACCTTTTGTTTTTTTATTGATTGGTCTTTCTCAGACTGTTTATTGGGTTGTGGAGAAAGGGGTTGGGAAATATGGTTAAAGTAAACAAGGAAGCAGGGTGACTGACACATGTTTTCAATGATTGGGAGCACACAGTCCATCATTACTTTCTCATTCTGCTCTCTCACACAACAGATCCAACATGAGACTGTGGGCCCTGCTGCTGTCTCTGCTGGCGGGCACTTTGGCTTCTGAGGGTAAGTACAAGATCAAAAATATAATATGACCTCTATTCTTTAGGCAGAGGGGTTGCTAATTTTTAACATTTCATGTATACTTTAGAACTTTAATTTCTTTAAGGACAGTATTCACAAAAGTCAGTGGTGTTATGTGTTTTAGAGTCCTGTATGGGTCGCTGTGAAAATGGCTTTGACTCAACAAAGGAATGCCAGTGTGACTCCATGTGCAAATATTACAAAAGCTGCTGCTATGACTATGAATCCACTTGTGGAATGATGAGTAAGAAACAGCCCTCTCAGTTTTGTTCAGTAATTCTTGCAGTCTTATTGTTGCTTTATGGACTGTTTTTCATTACCAACACTTTTCAGCTCGAGGAGACACATTTGTCTTTGCAGAAGATGATGAGCAGTTTGACAGTACCACTCCAGTCCTTCAGCAATCAGCTCATGGCCATGGTTTTACAACCACAACCTTCAGTCGTCAACAATGGCCTACAAAGCCTCCTGCCACAGATTTCAATCTTAGACAACATGAAACAGCAGAGAGCACATTAGAAATGAGTAAACCACACCAAGTGGCAGACACCAGAACCTATGCTCCACAGAGAACAGCTATTTCCCCGTCAGTCCCTCCAACACAGGAGGAGCCCAGCATAACTGAAGCTCCTGGGAAGGACATAACAGCTGAGCCGACCACTGCACCAGTCACCACAGTCACCACAGCCACCACAGCCACTACTGCAGCCCCCGACCCAGATGCTGAGGTCTGCAGCGAAAGACCATTTGATTCTTTCATGCAACTCAAAAATGGTTCCATCTATGCATTCAGAGGTGAGTAACAATGTAAAATGGAACTAAAATTCATGTGGACAAAAATATGTTATGGTTCATTGCTTTTAACCTTGCCACAGAAGAAAGCAATTTATGTGCACTATGGCTTTTTAAAATCTCATGTGTGGATATATGTTTGTCATAGGGGAGTACTTTTTTGTACTGGATCAAAAGTCAGTGCTTCCAGGTTATCCAAAGCTCATTAAAGATGTCTGGGGCATCAGAGGGCCGATTGATGCTGCATTTACCAGAATGAACTGTCAGGGGAAGACCTATATCTTTAAGGTTAAGAATCCTCTTTCCTCGTTTCCTTGAATAACATCTATGAATGCTATACTTACTTCAGATAAACTGTATTCCACAGGGAAACAAGTACTGGAGGTTTGATAATGGGGTCCTGGATGATGACTACCCTCGTGACATCAGTGTGGGCTTTGACAAGATTCCTGATTATGTGGATGCTGCGTTTTCCCTCCCTGCACCAGGTCACAATGGAAAAGAGAAAGTCTTCTTTTTCAAAGGTATTAGCACATTCATTAAGATTAATGTGAGGTGCTGTCTTCATTATGTATGTAGTCACATAGTGTTTTAATAGTGTCTCATAATGGGCTGTTATGCTCCAACAGGTGATCAGTACTATGTGTATGAGTTTTTGCATCAGCCGTCCCACGAGGAGTGTATCGGCCTGTCTGAGAGATCTCCACCAACGCTGTTTAGACATTACACAGATGTTTACTACAGTAATTATGAGCACTTTTTCAGCGAGCTCTTCTCTGATTGTAAGTGGATTCTTATTAATTTGCTACTTTCAGCCAAATTATAGTTTGTGCAGCAACATATTTCCTTTTTCCTCAGTACCTCAGCACCATGACCACCATCACTTCATTGATAAAGACTGGAAAGGCCTCAAGTCCCCTGTGGATGCTGCCATGGCAGGCAGAATCTATGTCACTCCCTTGAGGTTTACACCAGGCCGTACCGATTACCAGCCGGACCAGCAGTGGGGCAGACAGCAAGGCCAGCAGTGGAACCAGCAGTACGGTCAGCAGTGGAACCAGCAGTACGGCCAGCGGTCGGGTCGTAGAAGGCAAAGCCGCTCACCTTTTTGGGGGACCATGGCTGAAAGGGGGATGAATATGGGCCAGGACCTTGCTCAAAGGGGGATGGAGATGGGTCTCAGGTTGGCAGAGAGACGGATGGAAATAGAGGAGAGGCTCGGTCAAGACTGGAGCCAGCACTGGGATCAAGACTGGGATCAGGACCGTCGTTATCGTCAGAACAACAGAGGCAACTATGACTCCAGGGACAGCCGCAGAAATGACAGGTCTTGGGATTTCATTCAGAAGACCCAGCCCATTCAGACCGTCTACTTCTTTAAAGGAGGTATGAGGTATTTCTTACATAAATATTTATAAATTCATATTTCTAATGTTTTCAGTGGAAGTTTAACATTCACTTTTATAAAAAATGTAATGAATTAAACCACACACAAGAAAAGGAAAACAATGCTCTTAAATTTATCCCAGGACTATCCTAAATGCAGCTGTCAATGATTGATGCAGTTAGTTGAGAACATACGGCTCATTGGTGAAAAGAGGTTTGTGAGGTGACTGGACAGGAAGTCACTAATTTCATTAAAGTTCTGCTTCAAATCAGTTTCACATGAGTACAAGGCTAGGATAAAGAATTTATTATCCTAAATGAGAGAAGTTCCCCTTTTACCTTGCTTTTTTCAGTTACTGATTTTAGTGGTTTGTTGATTTGGTATTTGAAAACAACAAAATATAGAATTAAGATTAAACAGGATATATTTGATAGATTAAGTTTGATTGAATTTAAAATGTAACTTTACTCTATAATTATACCTGACATTATTCAGAATGATCCATTGAATTGCTGTTTGTCTGTGTGCCTAGATAAATACTACAGGGTGGACCTCAGGAGTAAGAGAGTTGACCCTGCTATGCCTCCATACCCCAGATCTATCGCCAAGTACTGGCTTGGCTGTTCAGATGCCACCTGAGAAGTAGCTGCTAATAATCCAAGTACTGTACTATAATCGAAATTGGTATTTAAAATACCCTGTTTTTATACCATTAAAATGTAAAATACTATAATATATGTACATGCCCACAGCTTTTGCAAATATTGGAGATCAGTCAAAGTCCAAACAGCACTTTGTAGTTAAGTGAGCTTTATGCAGGCCAGGGGTCATAACCAGTCATCTGCTTTTTTTTTTTTTCATTTACACTCAGCATCAACTGAACCTACAATACACAACGCAAATGAATATAATATAATATATACAAAGGAGACTATAGTTCATGGTCTACCCCTATATAATGAATTATACACTAAACTAAATGTTAACAGTCAAACTTAAGTTCATTGCAGTCTTGTGATAGCACAGGTCAAAGTGCACTGAGAGGAGGCCTTTCACAAGACATTGTTGAAATCCATTTCTTCTTTTATTTATGGAACAAGTCTGCAATACTGAGTTATACTTTATCCGTAATACCATAATGGGCCTTACTGCATATTACTCATAAAGGAACTGAATGTGTTTTATTGTTAGCCTATTCAAAGCCTTAATTCATCTAAATAGGTGTAACAGATTTTCAAATTTACATGCTTAAAAATTCAAAATAAAATGCTTGAATCTCATTTTCCCTGTGTGTTTTGTGTAACTGTCAATGTTGATGTTCCATGCAAGGCGCTATTTTTTTCGCTGTTATACTTGCTGTGTACCTTCCTTATAACCCATATATTCAACTCATCTGTTTTGACCTTTATTTTTGGCAGTCATAATATGAAGTCTGTTGGTATGTGACCTTGTGATGTGGGACATCTTCACCCTGACTCTGATAGAATTTATTTTATTGTGGAGAAAATAAACAGAACCAT
>JAWCTZ010000388.1:0-43832 GCA_036850595.1 Rhyacichthys aspro | reverse complement strand
AGATTGACCTGTAATCGAGAGCTTTGCCTTGCAGCTCAGCCCCTTTTTACGATGAGACCGGTACAACGACCGCATGACTGCAGAAGCTGCACCGATCCGTCTGTCAATCTCCTGTTCCATCCTTCCACTGTAACAAGACCCCAAGATACTCGAACCTCCCCTTGAGGCAGGACCTCTCCACTGACCTGGAGGGGGACAAGCCACCCTTTCCGGCTGAGAACCACGGCCTCGGACTTGGAGGTGCCATTCCCATCCCGGCCGCCCACACTCTGCAAACCGCCCCAGTGCACGCTGAAGGTCCTGGTCTGATGGAGCCAACAGATTCAAATCAATCTTTTCTGAAATTATAGGATTACTGTATTGCAATATAAAACGTAACGTTGGTTTTTTTTTTAAAATAGCAATAAGATTTAAATCTGCATGAAGGAGTAAAGCATTGCAGTACTGCATTATTAACCTCAATTTTGTCTAATCTCAAAATATTGTATTATGTTTAGAACAAATAAACTTAGTCTTAAGAGCATAATTACCAATATTATTTTAAACTAGTCTAATCACAGTAATGTTCTGGCTTTACATTAACTACTTACATTTTTGAAAATGACAACCAAATTTTAATGTCTCAACAATTAAAATAATGCCACCACATCTTTTTATATGAGACTGCACTTCCCCAAATCTAACATAAACATAGAAATATTCCTTAAAATTATATAGAACTTTTCCACCTCATTTTGAGACTGGTTTTAACTGCTTTGATAACTCTGGTAATAGCCTTAAGGGCAGTTAGCATGTCTGCTAAAATAAATTGCTAATAAAGACTTAAGCAAATATACAATTTGAATGTTACTCACCAAAAAGACTGGAGCCAAGCTTCTTGAACGGTCTGTTAATGAAGGGCACATAATTGTACAGAAAAATAACTCGTAGTTTTATGCAAAACTTATCTGAAGTGAAAAATGACACAGCTAACACCTAGCGTTAGCACCATACAGGCTAGCAGCCGCCATGGCCCACACAAAATGACACCCTGTCAATCAAAGTAGCCACTCCCTTAAGAATGCAGAACTCTAAAATTAAACTGAGGGCAAACCAAAGAACTAAAAATTCACCTCCCCAGAGTTGTCACGTAACAAAGATCCCAGCTCTAGAGACCAGGAACGTGTATGCTCTCATTGGTAGATCACAGTAATCGACAAGTGGATGTGATTTTCATTACAATAAACAGACCTGTAAATAATCACATGTTAAATGTTAACGAGGTAACCAGTGAAAGACGAGTGGTAGAGTTACCTTTAGCTGTCTGTCTGACAATTGCATTCTGTCTAACAGACAGTTGTAACGTTAGTGTAATGGCTCGCGTTTTCTGGTGTTTATTTAGCAAACGAGCCAGTGTTAGTGTAACTCAAAAATGCCACACAGAGTTTGCATTAGCTGCGGTGAATACAGCCGATAAAGTAATTTGAAACGCTAGGACAGCACATTTGTCAGATTCATAAGTCTAGGGAGTCAGGATCATAACACAGTTATGGTCTAAAGGTATTTAATCCATTCAAAACAAACTTATTTAGAGAGTTGCTGTTAGCTGGTTAGCATCCCCGTTTCAGAAGCATGCTATTGTTATTTAGCATTAGACAACTGATAACAAAGCATCACAAGATATTTCACATGGTCAGTGATGATGTCTTACCTTTTGAATAAAAAGAAAACCGATTCTGGGTCTGTTTTATCCCCAGAGCAGCTCTTCGCTCGCGGCCGACTCTGCCTCGTCTTCCTCCGGCTCCGGTCACACAGCCCTCCCGTTTGGGTCTTTGTTTTTTGTTTTTTTAATGTTTGCGGGAAGTTAGTGTTGGTGTCCGGGTTGTGTTGTGTTGCTGTGCTGGAGGCCGTTCTGGGTTTTTGTGTCTGCAGAGTCCATCTCAAAACCAACGCGAACTAATGCCGCTGACTGTCATGCCCGCCGTGCAGGAAAGACCAAGGAGACGAGAAGCGCCCACACGTCACACCCGCCTCGATTTCGTGGGAAATCGACCGAATACTTCTCAATGAAAAGAGGCTACAGGCTTATAGAGGCAACCAAGTTGGATACTTAAAATTTCATCCCTCTCATCACAGCATTGACAGGCTGACTTCTGGGCAAATAAAAGCCTTATTTATTCTTAAAATCCTACACATAGCTCCTTTAACCTGAAGCACTGAGATTATTGAGGTCAGATTACAGCTCTGTCAGCATCTGTCTCTGTGTTGGCCTCCTCTCTCCTCTTCCTCCTCCTCTTCCTTCATCACGAGTTAAACCCAAATGCTGCACTCAACTCAGATGAGACTCGTCCTGTCGGCGCTGGAGCTCTGTCCCGGACACATAAAGTAAATTAGACCAGTGTGTGATGCTTTTTGGATCATGACTAAATCCACCTGTGGATTGTTTCTGCTCTGTTCTCCACTGGACGGGCTTTGGTTCAGGTTGAGTCTGTTGGTTTAAATTAAACGGTTTACTGTTATATTTATTAAAGGGTTCAGACTTGGCCTGTTTCATGTTTTTATGATTAAACTGTGTAACAAACAAAAGGCAGTCAAAGTATGTGTTTGATTCTGTAAATGCATAAAAGAAATGGGACTTTCCCTGACGCTGCGTTCCTCACTGTCGTCCTGTCTCCTGTAGATTGTTTTTCTTTATGAAGGTGTCTCTGCAGAGGCTCGTTTTACAGTTGAATTGGAGAAATACAATAATCAGACTAGAGCAGGGCCTATAGAGACATGTTAATATTTTTTATTTTTATTTTATTTATTCCTCATTTGATGTGACTTTGATTGATTAATGACAAAAGCCTTTCTCAAAATATTTGAAATCTCAGAATATGTACCGTATTTTCTGGACTATAAGCCGCTACTTTTTCCCCGCGCTTTGAACCATGCGGCTTATACAGAGATGCGGCTTTTCTATTAATTTTTCTTCAGCCCTCAGGGGGCGCTCTAGCAGGAAGTGCAAAAGGAGACAGGCAGCGGAAGTCAGTGCAAACAAGAAAGCGCCAGTTTTTATTCTTAGCACATGCAACCCAAGACGGAGAATGGGCGACTGTAATAGTTGTGCAGTTGCGCTTTAACAGTGCACAGGAAGAAAAGTGACAGTGGTTTGGTGTTCAGTGGTTTCAGTACGCAGGAGGAAGAAAAATAAAGCAACTTGGTTTTAGTGCACAGGAGGAAGATGAATAAAACCATCAATGACTTTTCTGTTTTGTTTGATCAGCACTTTTACTACCGTGTTACAGGCACTGTTCGGAAACAATCAGTTCAGGTATATGAATAAACACTATCTTTCTATGTAAATATCTTATTTCTCAGCCTGGATATTGGCGGCTTATAGTCCGGTGCAGCTTATATGTGACAAAATATATATTTCTTTTAAATTTTAGTGGGTGCGGCTTATATTTAGGTGCGCTCTATAGTCCGGGAAATACGGTAGTCGATTGTTACATATTTTGCCTAATTTACAAAGTAAGATTGAAGATTTTATGACCTAAATGTTTTGGTTGAGTGACCACCTTTTGCAAAAATGATGAAGAGACCATTGAAGTGTTCTGACAAATGTAGTTTTAGGCAAAGTAATTGAGAAAAAAGGCTCTAAACTAACTTCTATTTCTTCATTTGTTCACTACATAAAGTTAAAGGCCCCACTGAACACTTAAATTCTATACTTTTACTATATCCTTTGATCTCCTACGGTAGCCCTGCAGGGACACACTGTCGTCAATGAACAAACCAAGTGGAAATAGTTCCTTTTTGCTTCTGATTTCACCTAATGCTTTTATTTCTTTGCCATGTAGTGAAAGGATCTTGTGTGATGAGTTTATAATACAAGTTCAAGATTTTTTTTACAGAAAGATGGAACATAAATGGAGATAATTTGTGAGAGATTCAGAACAATATCAGAAAAAGGAGCAGAAAAAGGGCTATTATTTGTGGTTGAATCGGACCAAAAACAATGGGAACTCTGTTAGCATTCAAAGCTAACAGCTAAATCTGTAAACATCGTGCTTCTTCTTCCATAAACTCTTCAAAATAGTAATGAATTTCTAATGTTTTATCACACGACACAAGTCCACTCCTTTTTACTGTCAAACCAAACTTATGCCTCAAAGACCCGAGGACACACTTTTTTGTTTAATACTGGCCTGAGGTGTGATTTTACACTTTGAAACAATACTGTTAGCTTCATCAGCGTCAGATGAACTTTTTGATTTCAGTCTTGAGCATTTGTTGAAAAGGGAAATGTTTGTTCTGTAAATCTGTACCAATATCTTTTTGGGTTGTTTTTTAAACTTGCACTTTTTTTGCAGAGAAACATTAACCTTGAACTGAAACACCTACTCTTCTGTGTATGTACTGTATATATGTTCTGTATGAATGAATATTACATAGTCTATGTCAGTGGGATGTGCCAGGTTTGCTCTGGTCAAACCTAAAACACACTATATTTTATAATGTATATATTTGTAATTATTAATGCAATTATACATATAACAAATCTATGGAAATAAATATTTTTATACAATATACTGCGGCTTACATCTTTTTTTTTTTTTTTCACAATGAGACATGTTTATTTAAAGGCTTCTGTACATTTAATGATGGATATTGAGCACTTTACTTTTTCAGTAACAGTGGCAACAGCAAAATTCATCGAATCATAAATAATTGTGAGTCCTTTTGCTTTTTTAACTGATGATAAATTGAAAATTAGAGCGAGTTTGCCAAAGTTTGTCAATGTAAATGTCATTAAATAAGAAGAAAGCATGAAAACAAACCCAGATTAAACACAATACAACATTTAAACTTGCTTTTGTCATCACTGTGTTTAAATTTACATGAAATAAAACTAAAAGGAGGAGCCAGATCAGTGTAAAACAGTAAAGGGCCTGTGTCCAGAGGCTTATAATAAATGAGGCTGAGAACAGGGATGAATGCTGTGAATGATGCTCACATTTGTTTGTATAAAGGACTTATGTAATAATGTAGTTTTACAACCAGCAGCCCTGTAGTGGCCACAGAGCAGCACTAACTCCAATTATTGTTTTAAAAGTCAAATAAAAAGGGAATATATTCATGTGTAAATGTGTTTATGTTTAAATATGTGTAACTGGGGCGACCAACACCAACAGGTCACATGATTCTGTTCCATTTGTTTTACAAATTCCGAGCCAGTGCAGGTATTCTGTTGGAGACATTGGTCAAAGACACACGCACTTGGAGAAGTGTCAAAGCTCAAAAAACTGACAAGTTACGATGATTTCACTTTTGGAAACTGTGGAAGAGGGCGAGATACCATTAGCCCACCCTTTTTCCAGTGAGGAGACCCCTGAGGAGGTACAGGTACGAGACCAGATGGGTTTGATCTAAATTTGTGGAGATTTTGTGAGTTTTACTGTTGCCATAAATAATTTCTAATGTGATTTTCATATTCCTCTGTTTGTCTTTCATCAGGTGAAGATCATCTCAATCCTCGATATTCTCCCTGACATTATTGAGGAAGAGGGTGAGATAACAACAGTCCACCCTTTTGCCTGTGAAGAGACCCCTGAGACCGAGGAACAGGTACGAGACGAGTTTGTACAAAATGTGTAAATATTTTGAAGTAAAAATGCAAAATGGATGTGTTTCCATTTTATTGAGAAGTAAAAAACTATTACATTTTTTAGAAAATGTAATATTTTAGTTGGATTTTGTCGAATCCAGAAGAAAATGAGATGTCATTTCTAATGTGATTTTCATATTCCTCTGTTTGTCTTTCATCAGGTGGAGATCATCTCTCCTAAAATGGAGTCTGGGACCAGCTCCAGCTCCAGGATTGAGGTGACTCCAGGACCAACCTCGACTCCAGACCGGGCCCAGTCCCCAAGCTCCATTTTTCCGAAGGATTTACCGTTTCTACCTTCGGTTTATGTTGATGAGCTTCTGGAGGAGACACTGGGCTGTTTCAGAAAGTTCAGTTTGAAAAAACTGATTAGAAACAGCTGCAAGGAGAAAGAGACAAAAAAAAACACCGCCGACTTCGAACAGAGAAGGATGTTCAAAGTCATTAATGACACAGAGTTTGAGTCTCAGAGCGTCGACTTCACCGACGATGACTCTTTTCTCCCTGAGATCATTCTGGAAAAGGGCGAGAAACCATCAGTCCACCCTTTTCCCCGTGGAGATGCCTTCAAAGTGGAGGAACAGGTACGAGATGAGTTTGTACAAAATGTGTAAATATTTTGAAGTAAAAATGTGTTTCCATTTTATTTCATTTTTTTTTTTTCATCTTCTACCGCTTATCCCACTTTGTGGGGTCGCGGGTGGCTGGAGCCTATCCCAGCTGCTTTGGGCCTTAGGCGGGGTACACCCTGGACAGTGGCCAGTTCGTCGCAGGGCTGACACTTAGACGCAGACATTGACAGACAACCATTCACTCTCACATTCATCCACTAGGGGCACTTTAGAGTCACCAATTCACCTATACATGCATGTCTTTGGACGGTGGGAGGAAGCCGGAGATCCCGGAGAGAACCCACGGTGACATGGGGAGGACATGCAGACTCCTCACAGAAAGACCAGAGTTAGCCAATGATGTTTTTGAGTTGGCTACAATCGGCCAACGATGTTTTTTGGGTCGGCCGGGATTCGTACTCACGACCTTCTTGCTGTGAAGCGGGAGCGCTAACCACTCCGCTACCGTGCACCCCTGTTTCCATTTTATTGAGAAGTAAAAAACTTTTTATAATGTAATATTTTAGTTGGATTTTGTCAAATCCAGAAGAAAATGAGATGTCATTTTTCTGGAAATGTTTATGTTTCTTAAGTTGTGACCTTTACTGTTGCCATGAATCATTTCTAATGTGCTTTTCATATTCCTCTGTTTGTCTTTCATCAGGTGGAGATCATCTCTCCTAAAATGGAGTCTGGGACCAGCTCCAGCTCCAGGATTGAGGTGACTCCAGGACCATCCTCGACTCCAGACCGAGCCCAGTCGGAGGGGTCCAAACCTGAAGTGGAGCCACCAACTCGCTCCACTAAGTTCAGCTGGAAACGGCTGATTGGAAAAAGCCAAGAGAAAGAGCCCACAAACAAGAAGGCTTCTGTGTGTAAGCGCTTCAAACTGGGCAAAAAGAAAACCCCAGAAGGAGATTTGAAGACAACAAAATCTCCTAAAACACAAAAGCCAGCTCCTTCTTTTGAGTTTAACTTTTGTCGGAGAAGGATCATTGTTACGTGGAAAAAGACGGGGTTTCTGTGCAAGAAAGCCGACCTCACTGACAATGAAGACAGTGATGATGATGACAGCTCTAACCTTGCCCAGTTTGTGCAAGGTGTGCTTCTGGAGGAGTCTGAGAGCGAGGTGGAAGAGGCTGGCACCAGTGATGACACCAAAGAGAAGCCACAAAAGTCTGTCATCTGGAAGAAGCTGAGAGACATTCTGAAAGACATGCGTGTTTTCTCTGGACTCTGCGTTAGCATCATGATCATCCTCTCGATCGTGGGAGTGGTGCTTCTGCTGATGTAAACTAGAACTAGAACACAAGCACCAAACTGAGACCAGAGTGAGCCAGCAACAAGATCCAGATGGCTCACAGCAAAGACTCAGACATTATTTTTATTATTATCATTATTATTAGTGTTAGTATTATTATTATTATTAGTGTTAGTATTAGTATTAGTGTTATTATTATTATTATTATTATTATTAGTAGTAGTAGTAGTGTTATTATATTATTGTTATTATTATTATTATTAGTGTTAGTATTATTATTATTAGTGTTAGTGTTATTATTATTATTATTAGTATTATTATTATTATTATTATTATTATTATTATTAGTGTTAGTAGAATTATTATACTTTATTATTATTATTAGTGTTAGTATTATTATAGTATACTATATTATTATTATTGTCAGCCCTGCGACGAACTATCCAGGGTGTACCCCGCCTAAGGCCCAAAGCTGCTGGGATAGGCTCCAGCCCCGCGACCCCAAACGGGACTAAGCGGTAGGAAAAAAAAAAAAAAAGAATAATGATGATGATTATCATTGGCTAACTCTGGTCTTTCTGTGAGGAGTCTGCATGTCCTCCCCGTGTCAGAAGCTTCTATGGCATTTTTTCCTCACAGAACAAAATATGCAGCTGTGATCGCTTTCAGCCAGTTAAGGGCCGTGCTGCGCGTGACCGAAGCAATTCGGGGGAGACAGGTTCTGGTCTGGCTATGGTTTGAGTAACATTATGAGTAAAATTTATAATTTTACACGCCCCAAATCACACACTTGAAAGTTTTTAAAAAGTTTTTACAGACAGCTAGATTGACTTTGTACTTGCCTGGTAAGTTTTTAAAGCCTAGATCAGAAAATACTAAAATGATTTGAGCTTTTTCAAAGTGAAAGCAACCTTGGTTTAATACCATAGTTATACACTATACATTGACTTATAGTCAAGGGTGCGCATAATTGTTTTAGCCCTTGACTCAGATCAGTACCATGAGGTGTCTGGTGTTCACCTCAAACCATCACCGTCAGAAATGAAGCAGCTATTTCTGTTCTATTTTGTGCACATTTAAAACAACACACTACAATCAGTCTACTAGTGTGTTTTTGTTCAGTTATAATTTCCATTAAAAATGTTCTTTCATGTTTATTATGGGATCACTGCTGATCTCAGTGTTGGCTTTTTACAGTTGTATGATCTTATTCAGAAAAACAGGAAGGAAAGATTTGTGCAGCACTACATGGAGAGGATATAGTGCTCCGTTAACAGAGAACTATTAGACTTAGTATTTACTTCACATGTTGTGAAAAATTGCTTTTACCCTTACCTGGTTTCCTGTTTTAAAACGTAAAACTGCAGAGATCTGCAAGCAATGAATAATAATGGTACTTTTAAAATGAGCCTACTTTTTCTGTCAGAGCCAGACTTCCACCACCAAACAGCTCATTTGGCTCTAACAGGTGAATGAGCTGCCTCCTGCCTCTTCTCTCCCTGCTCTCTGACACAAAACAAAGTTTTGTCAACACTGCGGAAACTCTCTCTGATAATATATTTACCTTATTCTTAGCACTGTTTAGCCATGTGACTTACTTTCTGCTGTTGCCTAAATGGTGCTTAGAGTTCTTCATTAAGCCTGTACTCTGTCAGTCAGACTTCATTAACTTTTGTGTCCAACAAATGTCGTAACTTCATTATGATTGTAATTTAACTGTAAATATAGACGTCACTCTGAGGGCTATATTTACTATAAATAAGCTTGTCTGGGTCCTTTCACTGCAGCCAATCAGACGCGAGCATGAACCAAGACCACAGCGCTCACAGTGAGAGAGAAGTGAGGGAGATGCAGACCTGAGATCAGTTGAGACACAGAGCTTCTGTCGCTGCCGCTGGTAGAGCCGGTGTTACACCGACACCTGTGACTTACCGAGATCTGTGACCGTGGTTGCGCCGTTCCACATTTCATTGTCTGTTTAACAGCGATGAGGCAGCGCTGAAGCCCGTCTAACTGTAAAGAAATGACAATTGATTTGTTCTCTCACTTGATGACTGAATTGATGAATTAACTGACTTTGACGGTGTTAGTTTAGCACAGAGGAAGTGGAGGAAAGCTGTCCTATTCAAATGAGATAATTGATGCATGATTTTCACTATGTGCAGCCCGTTTAAAGTACAGTGTTAGTTAGTTGTACCGTTATGTCAACGTAAACTACAGTTAGGACTACTGCTACGCTACGTAGAAACAAATCTGCTGAGTGGTATCATAATTTTTTTCCAGCTACATTATGAGGTTTTATTGCTTGATTGTCTGCGCGTTGTCAAGGAAATGAGGAGCACGTGACCGCTGGGAACCTAGAGGGGCCTTGGGGATATAAAGCAACAGCCCCGGACCATGGAGAGCAGAGAAGACGGGATTAAGAGCACGATGTGGTTGAGTGTTGTCTTTCTGTGTGAGGGAATGACTCGTCAATAAGTTGTGGGACCTCCTGAAGTGCCTGAGTGAGCAGAAGTGCGTGTTAATGTGTCTGGTGAGGAGTCGGGCTTCGGCGGGACCATGAAATTGGACGACTGTGTGCAGCTGGCCGTGCTGCTGTGCGTTTGGACTCCGCAGAGCTCGGGCATTGAAACAGGTAGGAATGGAGATGAGCGTTATTGTGGCAATCAGAGTTTAGCGTTACTTTTCAAACTAACTCGTTATTGTGCCTCATTACTGCGCTTAAAAACGTACGCGCTGTTAGTAGTACACTCATCATCTTGGCTGTCGTGAGATGATGGGGTGTGGGGTCGTGTGCGCGTTTGTTTTCATTTCCTTCCAAATAGTGCTTGTAATTTAAAGTAAGATATTGTCGACTCTATCGACAGTATCTGTCATTACAATAAAATGGCGGCACTGTACCAAGGGGGAAAGTGAAAGATGGTGCTCCTGAGCTCCACATAGCAACTTTTGTATACTAATCTACTCTATCTTAAAAGAAATGTATCTCAGTATACTATTGTGGAGTACAGGGACAAATTGGTGCATGGTTTCCGTTTTTCTATCATGTTAATAGATTTATATTTATCTATAGCTAAATATAGAATACAAATGTGTGTCATAGCAACAGATCATCAAATTAGTAGTATGTTATCCCAATGTGACTTATTGCAATTCATCTTTTTACTGCCCACTAAGACAAAGCTGTCATACAGTATATTCATATACAAGCTAACGTATGTTCCACTCCATAGTGACTTAATTAAGAACCATGATGTGAAGTGTGTTTTGTGTCTACTAACCATAAATTATTTACTACTTTTCATGATGTATTATGCACAATAGTCTTAATATTAGTTTGATTTATATGGAATGGGTACAATCTTCATAAATGTAGAAGTTAAAAAGGTGAATTTCCAAGTGTAAAAGTGCATTATGTCTCCAATAGTAGCCTCGGGGTCAACCTGGACTTTGACCCTTCGTTGCCTTCTCACTCAAATGGACTCTTTTACCAGTTTAAAAGTTTCAGCCTGTAAAAATTTTACAAACACTGTGTGGTCTCTGCTGGCAAGTGCCCCCTAACACTTTGTATTTACTTGTGCCACACACAGGGGATGAGCTGTTTCCCACCAACAGGGGTTCCCGGACTTGGGGACATTCCTGGGGGTCAGTGCAAGAGGATCTAGTTGTCTCTCATGGCAACAGAGCTCATAAACTCTAGGGTTGGCCGTAAATTCGCTCATTATTTGGCCTGTGGCCCAGAGGCAGGGACTGGGGTTGGTAAAGGCTGCCAAAGCGGGATCGGCCCACCCATCTGTTTCAGACCAGAACAGTGGGCTTTGAGCACTGTGACCCCTCAGCCCACAGCTGGGGAGCACAGGAGGTTTAGTCTCCCATAACACCTAAATCTTTAACCTGTGCACACTGAAGTAACCGGACTGTTTGCTTAGCTGACAGTGTACTATAGGTTTTATAGGGTTTCAGTGCTATGGACCAGCATGCTGCAGGGATTGTGCAGAATCCCAAGGCATCCGTATGACCCATTTCAATGCCCATGACTGAGGGATGCAGCATGCATATCACTGCTATTAGGAGTAAACCTTCAAACATGGCTTTTTAAAGGAAGAACATTTTAAATAAATTAATAATTAACAACACTCAATAGTAAGTTCACACCTTTCATTGTGTTATATATTTAATCATTTTTGTGGTATAAAAGCGTGGTAATAAAAGATGAAAAGGAAAACCTCAGCATAATGTTTGGATTTGTAAAAATCTAAAGTAACTTAACAGTTGTAATGAAGATTTTCATTTGTTAACAGCACTTTTCTGTTTTTTCTTTTTTACTTCATACCATATGTACAAAGAACATTTGGTAATCCCACTGTACATTAAGGTCTGAAGGGGTCATCTTTCAGCACATTCTGACTCTGTGTGTTTGTGTTCCCAGTGAATGTAGTGGACTTCTGTGGCCAGACAATCCGCGGTGACGGCATGATCATCAACTCACATCAAGAGTCCAAGAAGTATTACTTTGTGACGATGGGAACGGACTGCCACCTGACCATGCAGGCCAGCTCGCTTAAAGACAAGGTCCAATTCCACTTTCGTTTTTTCCTGGTCTATAGCCTGCTGCGGGTGGCCCCTCTGAGCCCGGCCCCACTCTTCCCAGAATCCCCCCAAGGCTTGGCCCCTCTTAATACCAGATTGGAACCCACCTCTTGGGAAAGCCCGGCGGACCCCTGTCACGCTGGGTCTTACATTCAGTTCTACGATGGGCGGGACAGGAGCTCACCCCCACTGGGACCCCCCCTCTGTGGAAAGAGCCCTCCACGGCCAGTGCTGTCCACAGGGAACTACCTGACACTGCGGCTGGTGACCCGCGGCACTCAGCCCAGAGTGGACTTTGTGGGAGACTTCACCTCTTTCAGACTGGGTAGGAGACCTGACAAACATAATGTAGAGAGGTTAGAAAGCAATACTGGATACATAAATTTGTTATTCCCTTTGATCATCACACTTCTTTTAAAAGATCCCAGAGCAGGACTCACTGATCTTTTAGAAATAATTTCAAATTTCTCTGCCAAGATTTCCATGCTTTTAATAAAAAAAAACAACTCAAAGTCAAGTCAAATATATATTTTTTTTGAATTTTGTGTCATTCATTGCAATGCATCAGATACTGAAGTTTAGAAGCACAGTCAATGAAAACCTGTGTCATCAATATCTTTAGAGCTCTATACAAAAGCCCACTTAAAGTACAAATTTAACACACAGGCTGAATTTTATAATTGAATTCAATTCACTTAGACTTTATTAATCCCCAAGAGGAAATTCAATTAGGTCATCCTATAGAAATACAGAATATAGTAAGAATGTCTGTCTGTCATTTGTGACAGAACACAAAAGAAAAAACAGTCAACCAGAAGCACAAGCAGTATTGTTGTGGTTACCATGCCACCTCTACTTTCATTTGGATTTTAATTTATAATTCTTTCTAAATTCACAGCCTGATATCCCAGAGGTTTAACAGTTGGAGTTATACCATACACTGTTCTTTCAACAGGCTTCAACCAATCAGAGTGTAGCAGTGAGCCATACTTCACCTGCAGAAATGGCAAATGTATCCCTCTGAGTTTGGTGTGTGATGACAAAGGCATTGATAATTGTGGAGATGGCAGTGACCTGGAGGAGAACCTGACCACTGGCTGCAAAGGTCTGTGTACAATTTAAATGATGTGCATTCTGCTTTCCGGCAGCAACTCCTAGGAGCTCTTTAATTTTGCTGTTAATTTTGATCAATATTTGTTGTATTTGTTGCTATTTTCATATTTTTTTACAATTGTTGATAGATACTAGGGAGACACCAATCCAGCTTTTTTCGTACCGATCCAGATCCTGATCCAGGTGCTTTGAGTATGTGCAGGTATCAGGTACCGAGATGATCTAACTGGTATTTTAATATACCTGCAAATCATATAAATAAAGACCCTCGTATTTGTCACATGACCCATTATTGGGATGGGGGCTATCACATTTTGTCCAGATAAAAAGAAAGTAAAGATCATCTCTTATACCATTAGATACACATACAGTATCAACTTAGTTAAGAGTAATGTATTCATTTTATTCATAATTCTTTTGGTAGGCTACTACAATCCAGAGGTCAGTTGGAAGTTATTAAACCAGCAGATGAATTTTTAGGGACTGTAGCTTCATTGTTTTTACATTAAAAATTAATACAATGCATCTAACAACAGCAGCTTTTTATCAAACCTCACTAATGTAAATCATATTAAGGAGTAAAGACGACAATTTGCTCCTGGGGGGTCTGTGGTAACACTCAGAGGGAGGGGCTGTGAAACTCTGACAAAGTATAAGCTAGTCCTTTATGATAAAAATAAATCTGAACCACTTATTTGACTTGCTCCATCTTGCCATCTTTCCCCAAGACCAGACGGTGTATGCATCACAGACACAGTAGATCGGACCTATGTATTTACTCCAATGACCAGTATCCGATACAGTTTTTTTGCTTGGATCTGGACTAGTGTTTGATCTGAGTATTGGATTGGTGCATCCCTCATGGAAACTACTATGAGGATCATTTATACAAGATCTGCTGGATCTAGAGATGATGAAGTGGGGAGTAAGGGAGAAGGACTTGCTTTATATGTAAACAACTGATGGTTCTATTCAGGGCATGTTAAAGAAAAAATCTGCGGTCAAGATGCTAAACTTTTAGTTCTTGGCCTGAGGCCTTACAATGTACCAAGGGAGATTTCACATGTCATTGTGGTTACAGTTTACATTCAACCAAGAGCTGTACCAGACATTGCCTGTGACATCATCAGTGGAACTCTTTCCAGGTTACAGACCCAGCATCCTGATGCCGTCTTTATCATATCGGGTGATTTCAATCATGTCACGCTAACCTCAAACCTGACAGGCTTTACACTATATGTTTAGTGTCCTACAAGAGAGACTAGAACACTTGATCTTTTCTATGCTAATGCTAAAGAGGCCTACTGCAATATAGCCCTGCCTCCATTCAGGCAAATCTGACTGCAACCTGGTGCTCCTCCAGCACTGTTACAAGCCTTGTGAGCTACTTGTGAGAACTTATCAGAGATGGAAGAGAGGCTTGTGAGAGGGACTGCTTTGAGAGTATAGACTGTAATGGCCTCATGGGAACAGAAGATGGAAAAATATGGACATTATTATAATGACAGACTGTATTACAGACTATGTCATTTCTGTTCTGATAATGTCATTCCCACCTAAACGATCCGCTGTTTTCCAAATAACAAGCGCTGGATCACTAGTGAGATTAAGACACTCCACAGTCGAAAAAAGGTTTCTTGCAAAGCAGGAGAAAAGTTATATTAAACATGTCCCAAAAACCTCTCAAGAGACATTTAAAGCAAGCAAAGGAGGATTACAAAAACAAGGTGGAGCGGTACCTACTGCTCCTTCAGCTGGAGTGCCATGGGAAGCTTTAAAGGCCTTTCTAAGGGACCATACTATTCAGGATGCCTACTTTAAAAAGATGGAGAATATTGCCAAGCTCCAAAAACTTGAGCAGCAGATTGAAGCCACTGAGTCAATTTTTAAAAAAGGTGCTTCTCCAACAAATTTTAACAAATTGAATAAACTGAAATATGAATTTAACGCAATATTATCACAAAAAACAGAATTCGCTCTATTTCGTGCCAGACAAAAGTGCTTTAAAGAAGTGGATAAGAGCCTGTATTCCCAGGTATAAGCACACGGCACAGCAGTCACAAACTTACGTTGTATGCAGATGACATGCTCCTTTTTGTATCAGACCCAGAGCATCATTCTCCTCCTTGTAAAAAACATGTTCTCACATATTTTAGGCTATAAAGTAAATTGGACCAAGTCAGAGGCCCTCCAGCTAACCTGTCATTGTCCTCAAACGCTTTTTCCAGTTGGCATGTTTGCCTGGCTCAAGAAATGCATCAAGTATCTTGGTATTGTATTTCCACCACCATTGCCAGACCTGATTAAAGTGAATTTTGAACCTCTATTGAGTGGAATGAAATCAGATGTAGAACACTGGTCTCAGCTGTACCTTTCTATGTGGGGAAAGGTGAATGTAATCAAAATGGTCTGTGCACCCAAATATAACTACTTGCTTATGGCCCTATCTGTCCATTTTCCTATAGGCCAGTGCTTCTCAATTATTTTCTGTTACGCCCCCCTTAGGAAGAAGAAAACATTTCACACACATCCTGTCCTGTCTCATCTTAAAGAAGTGTGGAAGAGAATGGCTCAAATTTTTAAATTTGACCCCCACCTTAATCATTCTGCTGGAATCTGGCATAATCCTAAATCCTTGGTTTTAAAAGGTATTGTTGGGGGACTTGATGCATTAAAGTTTTTTAACAAGTTTATACAGGAGTTTAATCTACCCCGGCATGATTTCTGGAAATACCTGCAGCTGCGACATTTACTGACAAAGACATTTGGCCAACCTCCTTGAGCTGCGGCCCCCTTGAGGACTTAAGAGGTGCTTTTGGACGTGGACATGAGGCTTCACTTCATTATAAAATGTTACTGTCAGCCTCTGATCCCAAAAAAGTGGGAGCAAAACTTGGTTAACAGATTTAAGTCTAGATAATAGAGTGGAATGGTATTCTTAAAAATGTTTAAAAAAAAAATGTCATGGGAATTACGAACAAGATTGGTTCAATTTAAGATATTAAACCGAGTATACTGGACGCACCAGGTGGGACTGGCAGATACTGCTGCCTGTTGGAAATGCCAGAAAGTTAGTGGCACATTGAATATGTGGTCATCTGTTCACACTGTACTCGAGAGAGTTGTTGGTCAGGGTATTCCTTTTACTATAGCTTTATACTCTGGAGAACCCTTATATATTATATATATATATATATATATATATATATATATATATATATATATATATATATATATATATATATATTTGCCCACCTATATTTCACAGTGAACACAGACTGCCATCATGCTTGGAAGGAAACTATTGGTAAGGGAGTGGAAGTGTCCGTCCACTCCAACTTCTTCCTAATGGCATACCTCTCTTGGTCAACTTGCAGCATTAGAAAGATTGTCGTATAGACTGATGATTAGAGTAAATGAATAAAGTTCAGGTCATAAAAAAAACAAGGTGGAGCAGCAGCTGCAGAACAACAGCACCAGAGAGCTGTGGAAGGGAGTCTCTAACATTACAGGTTACAAGATAAAAGAACCCAGTAAATATAGTTTGTTTTTTTTAGGGAAGAGCTAATGAGTTCAATAGGTTCGACCATCCACTGAGTTGAGAGATGCAGAGAGTAGCCAGTGGACGTCTGAGATCAGTGAGCTGCAGGACAGAACTCCACAAGAACTCCTTCTTCTTGACTGTACTATAAGACTCAACAATTTATCAGTCTATGGAAGATGAAGTCTGAATCAGTTCATTTAGCGACCTAACAACTAAATTTCTACTTGGAAATTTAAAAAGTTCTTTTGAATTTGAATTGAATGATACATGTCTCTTCTGTAGGTTTGGTGGTGAAATGGCATGCGTATCCACTGCAATCCGTAAAAAGTGACTTCAGGGTGCTGAGCCCCACCCCCACCCCAGCTCAGTCTATGAGTGCCTGTGGTTTAATCTCTCCTTATTTCCTGACAGTTACTCTTCTCCTTCTTCCACTCAATTCAAATGAACCTGAGTCGTCATTACTATCAGAAACACAGTCTCTAAAGCTCTTATGAAAGTGACTAACCTACTTGGTTGCACACCTGTCTGAATTTTTATAAATCAATATAAGTCATCAATATTTAATAATAAAACAAGTTTCACCCAAAGAGCAAAACAAAAAGGTAAAACAAAAAAGTCATAAAAATCCAGATTATTTACTGTTGATAGTTGACAGAGCTATACACAATATATGTGTTTGTTACATTTTCTGTTTATTATTTACAAATAGCCATCTCTGACCTACTTGCACATCTGTCTGAACTTTTATACACCAAATGTAAGTCATCAATAATTAAAACAAAACATAAATAAAACAAGCTTCACATCAAGAGCAAAAAAGGTAAAACCAAAAAGTCCCCCAAATCCACATTATTTACCCAGGTCTTGAAAATATTTAGAAATTATAGATATAAAAAGAAATCTTTGAAAGTACTTCCCCTTAATTCCCATTTGGCTCTACCATGTATGCAGGTAATACTCTACTTTGGGAGAGTTAATCTGTGTCGCTAACGTTACTTGCCAATCCTTGGTATTGGAAACAGAACAACTCTAAACTTCTTTGAAAACTAAACGGATTCTCTCTGTGTGTGTATGGCTTCAGTAGAAACATGGCTTCATTGACTTGTTTTCTGGTTGACCCTATTGTCTCATTCTTCAGCAGGTCAACTTCTCACCCATGATCCTTCACCTGCAGTTACTGCTTCTCCTGCTGCACTGGTAAACCCTCCCACAGCACCCCTGTTCCACCAGAACTGTGCCATGCCAGACATTGTTCCCAACCATGAGTCCATATCTGGTGAGTGACCACTTGGCTAGAGCCAATCTGTTATTTAGCTGAACTGTTTGCTAAACTAAATATATTTTATTCACACTGAAATGTGCATCAGATTTTACAAGTTTAAGAAAATTCACTTGTAGAATGCACAGAAAAATAAACATTTATTATAATTATTATTATTTGATTTAAATTTTATAGACGATTGCAATCTTCCGGGTGTTTTATTTTGAAAAAAAATTAATTTTAACTTGTGCATAAATACAATTCAACATTAGAACAGCCTTTCATAATTCACATAACCAACACATAAAAAAGAAAAAAGTTACATATAATAAAGGAAGTACAATACAATACAATAACAATTTAATGTTTTCTACTATTTATTGACGCTCATGTATTCATATCCATATATTGTACAAGTACAATACAATACAATACGCAGAATCTATTTTAGTTTAGCATACTTTTTAAGTTACATATGTATAGTCTATTTTAGTTTATGTTGTGTTAGAAGTTTTAATTTAATAAAAGTTTTATTCTGGCCAGGTTGGCTTTTCACTTTTATCTGTGTGATACTTTTGCTGCTCTTACTGTTCCTTGTTGCTGTTGCGCAATGCAATTTCCCCACTGTAGGGCTAATAAAGGTTTTCTTATTAGGCTCTATTGTAACTGCTCGGATTCCTATTATTTTTTTTATTTTTTTTTGGCTGCACTTTGATCGCATATTTGACACCCTAAACATTTGGAGGTCCCATACACACTCATAAAAAGGGAGCTCAACAACGCATCCTGGAAAAGTAAAAATACATTCCGCCAATGGGAAGTGAAAGTGAATTTTTTTGTACACACATTCCTTGCAGAATCACCTAGACACATGAGCCAACAAAGGTTTTCCATAGTGTTTTCTCTCTCCTGTAACTTTCACAAACATTGTCGGATCTAGTTGAACCTAACGAAAAGTTTGTGCACATTAATGAGCTGAACACAATGATATACAAATGATAGGGCTTTCTTCAAAAATGGATCTCCAGCACCCCCTACAAACTTATAATGGGAACCAAAAATTTTGTTTCGCATAGAGAGATGAGAATTCAAGACTGTTGAATAATATTTTTTTTTTGGCAGTGTAATTCAGACCCATAAAAAGGGGGCTCAATAGTGCACCCTGGAAAAGTGAAAATACATTACGCCATTGGGAAGTGAAAGTACATTTTTTGGAGCGTAGAGTCATGAAATTTGATACACACATTCTTTACATCGAGGCAAACAAAAAAATTATTATGGCTTTGCCCCCTGACAAACAGGAAGTTGGCCATCTTGGCCGGAAGTTGCACAGTCAGATATCGTACTCCTTATATTTTAACAAACTCGTTCTAGGGCGAATGACAGAATGAGCTCAAATTTGCACAGCAACTTCTTCAAGTAGGACATCAAAAAGTTATCCTACGGTTTTGCTCTGGTACTGCCATTTGTTTTGTGATTCACCAACATCCCATATCTCTCTCAAACATCCCACCCCTATATCTGCAAAACTGTTGCCATGGGAACTCCCAAAATCTGTGATACCCAAAATTTTCACCCAAAATTCAAGACCATTGAAAAGTAATTTTTTTGGGCAGTGCCATTAAAATCCATAAAAGGGAGGCTCAGTGGTGCACCCTGGAAAAGTAAAAATACATTATGTTAATGGTAATTGAATTGTGCCGAAATGCCTGGCAGCCATTTTGACATTTTACATTTTACATTTTAGGCATCTCCCCCCTAGAGTTTTTAGCATAGGTGCTTCAAACTTGCCCATTATCATGTAGACACCTGTGCCAACAAAATGTATCAATAAGAGGTTGGATAAGCTTTGGGTGTGGCCGTGACAAGGCCCCCAGTTTGGGGTTACAATATGGTTCCGGGCTTTGGAGACACATTTGACATTATTGTGAAGTTGGCGCTTTTAAGCCCAAAATGCAGTCCTCCCGAGGACATTTGCCCCGAAAATGTCCCAAGGACTAAATATCATTCAAAGCATGCTGAGATTAGAGCTGCCAAACAGAAGGTCGAGAGGAAGACCAAAGAGGAGGTTTATAGATGTAATGAAGGAGGATGGTTTGAGAGAAGAGGATACAGGGGATAGGGCTAAATGAAGGCAGATGATTTGCTGTGGAGACACCTAAAGGGAAACAGCCAATTGTTAAACGTTATCCCAAATCTGTTATGTTACCATTAAATGGTAAATGGCATGTGTTTATATAGCACTTTTTTGTACCCTTCTTGGGCAGCTAAAGTGTTTTACATCATGCTTCTATTTACACACACAAGCACTCACACATTCACACAGTGGTGGTAAGCTTCTTCTGTAGTTAGATTTTTCGATCAGCTGTTTGTGTAATGAGTGCTTCAGTCACATTGAGGTAAACAAAGGTGACGTAATGTCTACCACGGTGAATCTCTTCGGACTCACTCTCTTGTTTGACATAGCACGTTCAAGACAATAAATTGAAGGACAATGTGTGGCGCAGCAGAACTGTACAATTTGACTTCCATTACTGTGAGTATCTTGCGTTATTAAAATTTGTAATGGCTGCTGCAGCTGGCTTTGATAAGTGAAGGTTAAAGACCCTAAACCTCCAAACCTGCATTTGACAAAGCTACAGGATCCTTAATGTTGTGAATCCACAACATTAGCATATGCATCATGTTTCCTGCATTCAGAGAGTAGTTAGGGTCTTCAAAGGAGCCCTCTGTTCACATAAATCTCTTGCAACAGAACTTGGCCCGCTGGAGAGAGCCCCCTGTGCCATCAGAGCCTTGGGTCTCAGTTCTCAATCGGATTTCACCTGCTCTCTTTAGATAGATGGTTTTCTGTCAAAGGAGGATGTGAAGAAAGCTGCAGTTATGTTGGTCATAGTGGGACATTTGGCCAACTTGATTCAAGATTTTTATTTCTACTTTCCTGACATTGAGGAAAAATGCACACAGCTGGATTGGGTGAAAAAGCTCCTGGAAGTGTCATCTGATCATGGCCTACATATGAAGCCACACAGTTTTGGGTGTGTGAAGCAGGAGAACCCTGAGCTTGGGCAGAAAGCTTTGGACCAGATACTACCCTTTGCCTTTACATATTTATTTATTTATGTGGGGCCTCCTCCTCTGCTATGACTGTAATTAAAACAAAGCAAAGAAACAGACTGTGCCTGCAGAATAGCTCGATCACAGCAGTTGCCTTGAAGAAGCACAAGCCCATGTTTCTCACTAAAATATGAGTTTAAAAATATTTAGTTCAATGCAACAATTCAAGCTTCTTTTATGTTTGTAGGTTTTTTTTATGTCAGTCATCTTTTTGACTTAAAACTGTTTTTTTTCTTTTTTTTTCTTTTGTGAAAAAGACTGAAAAGATTTATTATTTAGAATCAAGTTCATGATTTCATTTTGGGATCAAATCTTTATCATGACTCCCAAAGAATGCACTTTAAGTTAATTATTTTTATGCACAGATCTTTATCTGTAATTGAGTGAATTATTTTATTGAGCAAGTTTTTGTTATAGATAGATGGATGTTTGATGATGTTTGAGAACCACTGCTCAAAATAGTGCTAGTAAGTTGTAAAATGAAGTAAATTTTATATAGTTTATTCAACATTCTACACAAGTGTTATTGACTGTGTTATGCAGTAGAATACAACAATATTTCTCCAAAAAAAAGCATACTCTGATTCAGACACAGTTTTCTGATGAAGAGTTTTCTTACTCTGAGAAAGGTCATATTCAGAATAAGCCATAGTTGAAATAATACACCTGGAGTTTTATGCCCACAAATTCCAAACTATTGCTTTTCTAAATAGAACTTTAACAGAAATCACATAAAAATATGTGACAAGTTTTGCTGTTGGCAAAAGGTGCCAACACATGAAATAATCTAACTGTAGATCAGAATAGATAATGTTAACTCTAAACCAAAAGTTGTAACCCTAAATTTAGGCTATGTATGGATGGTTTGAAAGATGTTTTTTATTTAATTGTTTGTTGTTTTAAGTTGTAAGAGTAGATAGTTTAATTCAATAATAACCAACTCTGTTTCATCCAGTAAACCGGACTTTAATTTCAGCTTTAATGCCGACAGAATGCCGAGGTGTGTGCTTTATGACCACCTCATGGTGCGAACGGAGGAACGTACACCTCGTCAAGTCCTTAGGCTCACCCAACCTGGAATACGTCACACTTCTGTGTCGGCCATTTTGGCTGCCAAGAGAGTTTACGGCCATTGTCATGACAACTGTTTACATACCCGTCAGGCCGACATGGAGCTGGTGCTGAAGGAGCTGTATGACAGGATCAGCGAGCAGGAGACTGCGCACCTGCGAACTTCAGCGTTCAACAAGCCAGCTCTGTGCGACCATCAGACCGGCCAAACAGCGGTACGGAAAAGAAAAAACAGTGGTATAGAGACAGAGCAGAGGGAGACTACAGCACCAACAATGGTAGACCTCACTTGGTCCCGGCACACCGATGCATTGGGGAGGAAGGCCCACTTATGCCTCTTCTTCTTCAGACGGCTGAGAAAGTTGAGGATGAACCTAAACATAATACAACGACAGTGATAAACTAAATAAAATTAAACCCAACTAAACGATCTAAATTACCCAAAATAATAAACCCAACTGTGTTCCCCCCTCAGCCTTGGTCCAGGTGGGCTCTCCCAAAGATTTCCAGCCCCTTCCTCTGTCTCTCCTGGCACTCAAAAGAACACAAATGTAAATAAATCTTGAGACAAATATTAACTAATAAGTGTGCACCCAAATTAGAAAATATGTGTCTAAATAAATGAAACAAATTAAACTTTGTGAATTTAACTAATGAAATTAATATAAATGAAATGTAACGTGACAAAGAAAAATACTAATACTGAATGGTGGTGGCAGAGGTATCCACCACACACTCCCCCTCCTCTGAAGGGTCACTAGCACAGCGGGACAGATAGTCAGCAGTGGCGTTCAGCTTGCCCGGGATGTGCTGCACCTCGAACTTGTAGGGTTGCATGGCCAGGTACCAGCGGGTTATTCTACTGTTTGTGTCCTTCATCCTCTCCAGCCACTTGAGTGCTTTGTGGTCTGTTTCTAAAACAAACTGTCTTCCCAGGAGGTAATAGCGGAGTGAATCCAGCGCCCATTTGATCGCCAGGCATTCCTTCTCAATAGTGGAATAGCGAGTTTCCCTGGGGAAGAGCTTCCGGCTGATGAAGGCAATGGGGTGGCGGTCATGTGAGGGCCCCTGAAGCAGCACAGCACCAAGACCGCTGTCTGATGCATCGGTCTGTAGAATGAACTCCTGTTGGAAGTCAGGGCAGTGGAGCACCGGGTCTCTGCTTAGAGCCTGCTGAATGTCTCTAAATGCCTCCTTTGCTTCCTCAGACCACAGTAGTTTGTTCGGGCCTTTGAGACTGGTCATGTCTGTAAGTAGAGAAGCCCTGGCAGAATAGTTAGAAATAAATCTATGGTACCAACCTGACATTCCCAGGAAGGACCGCAGTTGTTTCCTTGTCTGTGGGAGGGGACAGGATTTAATGGCCTCCACTTTTGGATTTGGGGCTTCACCACTCCTCCTCCGATGACAAAACCCAGGTATTCAGTTTCCCTCTGGGCAATGGCACACTTAGCGGGATTCACTGTTAAGCCTGCATTCTGAAGACACTCAAAGACAACTTTTAAATGTTGCAGATGTTCTTCCCAGCTGTTGCTGTAAACAATGATGTCATCCAGATATGCTGCTGCAAAGTGAGAAAGTCCATTAAGTACCTTATCCATAAGGCGTTGAAAAGTGGCAGGAGCCCCGTGGAGTCCAAAAGGCATCACCCGAAAGTGGTAGAGGCCCCACGGCGTTCTAAAGGCAGTAAGCTCTCTGGACCTGGAGGAAAGTGGAACCTGCCAATAGCCTTTGGACAGGTCAATGGTAGTGAGGTATTTTGCTTTCCCAAGTTTCTCAATCAAATCATCGATGCGAGGTGTAGGATATGAGTCAAACTTTGATATTGAGTTGAGGTAACGAAAGTCAATGCAAAACGAATTGTGCCATCCTTTTTGGGGACAAGGACAATTGGATTGCACCACTCACTTTGGGACACCTCAATGATGCCAAGAGACAGCATTAGTTCAATCTCTTTTTTCAATGGTTCAAGAAGTCGCTCTGGAATGCGATAACTCATTCGTTTTACAGCTGCATCTTCTTTCAAGGCAATGTCATGTGTTATTACAGTGGTACACCCTGGGTTTTCCTGGAACACCTCAGCTGAACAGATACCTCTCACCTCAGACCTTTGTTTCTCCGTCAGATGGTCTAAACTGGGTTCTGAAGCTGATGGGGCAGGCAGATATTGCTCCTCCAGGTCCTCGTCCTCTGCACTTCTGATGTAGAAGGAGGCTTGTTGGTCTTTGGGTCGGGAGACCCATTCCTTCAGCAGGTTTATATGGAGAACTCGTGCAGAACGATTTTGACCTGGAACAGAAATTCTGTAGGTAGTTGGTCCTAGTTTCTCCATTACCTCGTAGGGGCCCTGCCACTTTGCCAGCAGCTTACTATCCTCCGATGGCAACATCACCAGGACTTTCTGGCCAGGCACAAACCCCCGCTCTCTGGATGCAATGTCATACCAGGTCTTTTGTTTATGTTGAGAGGTCTTCATGTGCTCCTGGGCCAGAGCGGTCATCTTCTCCAATCTCTCTCGCATCTGGAGCACATAAGACACAACATTCAAAGGTTCTTTGTTAGTTTGTCCCCCTTCCCACATTTCCTTTAGAAATGTCAGGGGTCCCCTCACTTCATGACCAAACAGCAACTCAAACGGAGAAAACCCTGTGGAGGATTGGGGAACCTCCTGTATGCAAACAGAATGTATGGGAGCCATTGGTCCCAGTCTGAGCCAGTTCCATTAACAAATTTGCGCAGCATCTGTTTGAGTGTTTGGTTAAATCTTTCCGTGAGTCCATCTGTTTGTGGATGATAAGGTGTTGTTCTCAGTCCTTTGATACCCAGCAGCTGGTACACATCTTTGAGCAGTTTTGACATAAAGTTTGTACCCTGATCAGTGAGTATCTCCTGAGGGAAGCCAACTCTTGAGAAAAACTGAACTAAACAGAAAGCTACAGTCTTTGCTTTGACAGATTTTAAAGGAAAAACTTCTGGATACTTAGTTGCATAATCAGTCAGAACTAACATGAAGCGGTTACCGGTTTACTTTTTCCACAGGTCCGACAATGTCCATGCCTAGACGCTGGAATGGTGTACCCACGACTGGTAAAGGTTGGAGGGGAGCTTTGTTGGGGAGTCTGGATGATGTTTTCTGACATTCCGGGCAGGTCCTGCAAAACTGTTCAACATCTTTACGTAGCCCAGGCCAGAAAAAACTGCGTTCTATGCGGGCAAAGGTTTTATGCTTCCCCAGGTGGCCAGCCCAGGGAATCGAATGGCCCAGCTTTAAAACAGTTTCTCTGACTGAATTTGGCACGACAAGCTGTTTTGTTACTCCTTGATGTCTGTATAGAATGTCATTTTGCATACAGAAGTTGTTTTTCTTAACTTTAGCATTTTCAAAGTACTTTGCTAGACTCAAATCCTGGTGCTGCAGCTCTATAATATTGCCAGGTATTTTGAAATCCTGCTGTACCTCAGGCTCCAGTGAGTCAGAAGGAGTCACCACTGTCCCCTGGAACTTCTCCATCCTCCGCTGTCTTCTGGATTTGCGCTCTTTCGTGCCTTGCCCAGAGGAAAACTCAACATTATAGAAAGGTAGAGTGCTAAGATCTGACACAATATCATCTGGTTGCTTTGCCTGGGCCCGTGTGAGAGCTACATTGCACATTGGGGTAGACTGGAGTAGGTCAATTAATACAGGTAAGTCGCAGCCCAAGATGACAGGAAACGGCAGGTTATCCACTACACCCACATTGAGCAAGTAACTCTGTCCATTTACTGCAATATAAACATCAGCTGTAGGATAGGTCTTTTCATCGCCATGGACACAGCAAATTGGAAGTGTTTCACTGGTGCAAACCAACTGAGGTGACAGATACCTGCGCTGAACTAGAGTTTGTGTACTTCCTGTATCAATCAGTGCCTTGAGAGCCTGACCATTGAGCTCCACAGATGTCTCCTTTAATGCCTGCTTCACTGCTGCTTTGTGTACTTCTTCCCTGGGCACAAAACACATCTGAGACAACTTGACAGGGTTTTGTGGGCACATTGGTTTGGTGTGACCCTCTTGTCCACACAAATAGCATACTGGCTTTCTATTATTAAATTTTGAAGGCTGTGGTGTAGAAGATTTTTCCCTCGCAGGGGGCTTACCCACGCTTAAAAACGGTTGGGCTGGGGGTTGATAGCGGTTGTCCTTCCAACTTTTGTTAGTCCACGACTGGTTTTTCCTCCTAGCAGCCACAAACACATCAGCCAAACGAGCAGCCTCCTCTGCGGTCTTCGGGTCATGCTCCTTTATCCACACCTGTAGTTCTGGGGACAGCATCCTCAAATACTGCTCAAGAATAATAATTTCATTAATTTGGTCAACTGTTTTACCTCTTGGTTGCACCCATTTACCATACAGCTCTTTCAGTCTTATATACAGCTCTTTAGGTGTTTCTTCAGGCTCCACATGGAGAGAGCGGAATCTCTGCCTATAGGTTTCACTGTTAATGTCAAACTTCTGTAAAATTGCACCCTTGACATCATCATAGCTCATAGATAAATCAACATCCATGTGAACAAAGGCACTTCTAGCTTTGCCTGTTAATAATGGTATTAAGTGGAAAGCCCAGTCTGTCTTTGGCCACCTACAGGCAATGGCAATTCGTTCAAAAGTAATTAGAAAATGTTCAATATCATCTTCTTCACTTAATTTTTGTAACTTAGGGGCATTAGTGAAGTGTGGAGGAGCATGGACAAGGTCACCTGATTGATTGTGTGAAGATCCAGGCTCGAGTGTTGGTGCAGGCCTCAGTCTGGAAGTAGCTTGAGCCTCCATTTTAAACATGCTAAACTGTTGCTGAAGCTCTTTAAATCTTTGTTCTTGTTTAACAACTTCCCTGTCCCAGTGGGCATCTTTGGCTTGTTGTTGATCTATATGAAATCGCAGAAGGTCAGCTATTTCAGCTAATGTAGGCCCAGTTTGCTCCTCTTCTGTATCCAACTCTCCACCAACAGCTCCACCCTCCTCGTCACTCTTTGGATCACCTGGCTCATGGCTGATTACTGCCCTTGTACGTCCTCTTCCCCTTGTCGACATGTTTTTTGTTTCTTTTTTCTTTTCTCTTAAAAATCAGAGGCTGGTAGTGTAGAAAAACAATGAATCAAAAAATGAAAAATACACCAGTGTCCTTTCCTGAATGATCCCACCGCTGCCACCAACTGTAGTGGACCAAACAAAAAGGCGAGGACAACAGGTGTAACATAAAGATAATTTAATAAAGTAAAAAGAAATAAGGCTCCAAAATAATACAAAAAGTTGGGCCCAACAGAGGTCAACTAAACCATAACTTAACGGAAGAAAACTGACCTGCCAAATCAAAGAACAGAGGGGTTTAACTAACAAAGGACTAACCCAAACCAACACAAGAGGGAGGCATAACGCTAATTATAAATCAAAATATCTAAACTTAGGCAAGTAAATATAAGGGAAATTATAATAGCTAAACATAATACAACGACAGTGATAAACTAAATAAAATTAAACCCAACTAAACGATCTAAATTACCCAAAATAATAAACCCAACTGTGTTCCCCCCTCAGCCTTGGTCCAGGTGGGCTCTCCCAAAGATTTCCAGCCCCTTCCTCTGTCTCTCCTGGCACTCAAAAGAACACAAATGTAAATAAATCTTGAGACAAATATTAACTAATAAGTGTGCACCCAAATTAGAAAATATGTGTCTAAATAAATGAAACAAATTAAACTTTGTGAATTTAACTAATGAAATTAATATAAATGAAATGTAACGTGACAAAGAAAAATACTAATACTGAATGGTGGTGGCAGAGGTATCCACCACACACTCACTGTAGTGGACCAAACAAAAAGGCGAGGACAACAGGTGTAACATAAAGATAATTTAATAAAGTAAAAAGAAATAAGGCTCCAAAATAATACAAAAAGTTGGGCCCAACAGAGGTCAACTAAACCATAACTTAACGGAAGAAAACTGACCTGCCAAATCAAAGAACAGAGGGGTTTAACTAACAAAGGACTAACCCAAACCAACACAAGAGGGAGGCATAACGCTAATTATAAATCAAAATATCTAAACTTAGGCAAGTAAATATAAGGGAAATTATAATAGCTAAACATAATACAACAACAGTGATAAACTAAATAAAATTAAACCCAACTAAACGATCTAAATTACCCAAAATAATAAACCCAACTGTGTTCCCCCCTCAGCCTTGGTCCAGGTGGGCTCTCCCAAAGATTTCCAGCCCCTTCCTCTGTCTCTCCTGGCACTCAAAAGAACACAAATGTAAATAAATCTTGAGACAAATATTAACTAATAAGTGTGCACCCAAATTAGAAAATATGTGTCTAAATAAATGAAACAAATTAAACTTTGTGAATTTAACTAATGAAATTAATATAAATGAAATGTAACGTGACAAAGAAAAATACTAATACTGAATGGTGGTGGCAGAGGTATCCACCACACACTCCCCCTCCTCTGAAGGGTCACTAGCACAGCGGGACAGATAGTCAGCAGTGGCGTTCAGCTTGCCCGGGATGTGCTGCACCTCAAACTTGTAGGGTTGCATGGCCAGGTACCAGCGGGTTATTCTACTGTTTGTGGCCTTCATCCTCTCCAGCCACTTGAGTGCTTTGTGGTCTGTTTCTAAAACAAACTGTCTTCCCAGGAGGTAATAGCGGAGTGAATCCAGCGCCCATTTGATCGCCAGGCATTCCTTCTCAATAGTGGAATAGCGAGTTTCCCTGGGGAAGAGCTTCCGGCTGATGAAGGCAATGGGGTGGCGGTCATGTGAGGGCCCCTGAAGCAGCACAGCACCAAGACCGCTGTCTGATGCATCGGTCTGTAGAATGAACTCCTGTTGGAAGTCAGGGCAGTGGAGCACCGGGTCTCTGCTTAGAGCCTGCTGAATGTCTCTAAATGCCTCCTTTGCTTCCTCAGACCACAGTAGTTTGTTCGGGCCTTTGAGACTGGTCATGTCTGTAAGTAGAGAAGCCCTGGCAGAATAGTTAGAAATAAATCTATGGTACCAACCTGACATTCCCAGGAAGGACCGCAGTTGTTTCCTTGTCTGTGGGAGGGGACAGGATTTAATGGCCTCCACTTTTTGGATTTGGGGCTTCACCACTCCTCCTCCGATGACAAAACCCAGGTATTCAGTTTCCCTCTGGGCAATGGCACACTTAGCGGGATTCACTGTTAAGCCTGCATTCTGAAGACACTCAAAGACAACTTTTAAATGTTGCAGATGTTCTTCCCAGCTGTTGCTGTAAACAATGATGTCATCCAGATATGCTGCTGCAAAGTGAGAAAGTCCATTAAGTACCTTATCCATAAGGCGTTGAAAAGTGGCAGGAGCCCCGTGGAGTCCAAAAGGCATCACCCGAAAGTGGTAGAGGCCCCACGGCGTTCTAAAGGCAGTAAGCTCTCTGGACCTGGAGGAAAGTGGAACCTGCCAATAGCCTTTGGACAGGTCAATGGTAGTGAGGTATTTTGCTTTCCCAAGTTTCTCAATCAAATCATCGATGCGAGGTGTAGGATATGAGTCAAACTTTGATATTGAGTTGAGGTAACGAAAGTCAATGCAAAAACGAATTGTGCCATCCTTTTTGGGGACAAGGACAATTGGATTGCACCACTCACTTTGGGACACCTCAATGATGCCAAGAGACAGCATTAGTTCAATCTCTTTTTTCAATGGTTCAAGAAGTCGCTCTGGAATGCGATAACTCATTCGTTTTACAGCTGCATCTTCTTTCAAGGCAATGTCATGTGTTATTACAGTGGTACACCCTGGGTTTTCCTGGAACACCTCAGCTGAACAGATACCTCTCACCTCAGACCTTTGTTTCTCCGTCAGATGGTCTAAACTGGGTTCTGAAGCTGATGGGGCAGGCAGATATTGCTCCTCCAGGTCCTCGTCCTCTGCACTTCTGATGTAGAAGGAGGCTTGTTGGTCTTTGGGTCGGGAGACCCATTCCTTCAGCAGGTTTATATGGAGAACTCGTGCAGAACGATTTTGACCTGGAACAGAAATTCTGTAGGTAGTTGGTCCTAGTTTCTCCATTACCTCGTAGGGGCCCTGCCACTTTGCCAGCAGCTTACTATCCTCCGATGGCAACATCACCAGGACTTTCTGGCCAGGCACAAACCCCCGCTCTCTGGATGCAATGTCATACCAGGTCTTTTGTTTATGTTGAGAGGTCTTCATGTGCTCCTGGGCCAGAGCGGTCATCTTCTCCAATCTCTCTCGCATCTGGAGCACATAGGACACAACATTCAAAGGTTCTTTGTTAGTTTGCCCCCCTTCCCACATTTCCTTTAGAAATGTCAGGGGTCCCCTCACTTCATGACCAAACAGCAACTCAAACGGAGAAAACCCTGTGGAGGATTGGGGAACCTCCCTGTATGCAAACAGAATGTATGGGAGCCATTGGTCCCAGTCTGAGCCAGTTCCATTAACAAATTTGCGCAGCATCTGTTTGAGTGTTTGGTTAAATCTTTCCGTGAGTCCATCTGTTTGTGGATGATAAGGTGTTGTTCTCAGTCCTTTGATACCCAGCAGCTGGTACACATCTTTGAGCAGTTTTGACATAAAGTTTGTACCCTGATCAGTGAGTATCTCCTGAGGGAAGCCAACTCTTGAGAAAAACTGAACTAAACAGAAAGCTACAGTCTTTGCTTTGACAGATTTTAAAGGAAAAACTTCTGGATACTTAGTTGCATAATCAGTCAGAACTAACATGAAGCGGTTACCGGTTTTACTTTTTTCCACAGGTCCGACAATGTCCATGCCTAGACGCTGGAATGGTGTACCCACGACTGGTAAAGGTTGGAGGGGAGCTTTGTTGGGGAGTCTGGATGATGTTTTCTGACATTCCGGGCAGGTCCTGCAAAACTGTTCAACATCTTTACGTAGCCCAGGCCAGAAAAAACTGCGTTCTATGCGGGCAAAGGTTTTATGCTTCCCCAGGTGGCCAGCCCAGGGAATCGAATGGCCCAGCTTTAAAACAGTTTCTCTGACTGAATTTGGCACGACAAGCTGTTTTGTTACTCCTTGATGTCTGTATAGAATGTCATTTTGCATACAGAAGTTGTTTTTCTTAACTTTAGCATTTTCAAAGTACTTTGCTAGACTCAAATCCTGGTGCTGCAGCTCTATAATATTGCCAGGTATTTTGAAATCCTGCTGTACCTCAGGCTCCAGTGAGTCAGAAGGAGTCACCACTGTCCCCTGGAACTTCTCCATCCTCCGCTGTCTTCTGGATTTGCGCTCTTTCGTGCCTTGCCCAGAGGAAAACTCAACATTATAGAAAGGTAGAGTGCTAAGATCTGACACAATATCATCTGGTTGCTTTGCCTGGGCCCGTGTGAGAGCTACATTGCACATTGGGGTAGACTGGAGTAGGTCAATTAATACAGGTAAGTCGCAGCCCAAGATGACAGGAAACGGCAGGTTATCCACTACACCCACATTGAGCAAGTAACTCTGTCCATTTACTGCAATATAAACATCAGCTGTAGGATAGGTCTTTTCATCGCCATGGACACAGCAAATTGGAAGTGTTTCACTGGTGCAAACCAACTGAGGTGACAGATACCTGCGCTGAACTAGAGTTTGTGTACTTCCTGTATCAATCAGTGCCTTGAGAGCCTGACCATTGAGCTCCACAGATGTCTCCTTTAATGCCTGCTTCACTGCTGCTTTGTGTACTTCTTCCCTGGGCACAAAACACATCTGAGACAACTTGACAGGGTTTTGTGGGCACATTGGTTTGGTGTGACCCTCTTGTCCACACAAATAGCATACTGGCTTTCTATTATTAAATTTTGAAGGCTGTGGTGTAGAAGATTTTTCCCTCGCAGGGGGCTTACCCACGCTTAAAAACGGTTGGGCTGGGGGTTGATAGCGGTTGTCCTTCCAACTTTTGTTAGTCCACGACTGGTTTTTCCTCCTAGCAGCCACAAACACATCAGCCAAACGAGCAGCCTCCTCTGCGGTCTTCGGGTCATGCTCCTTTATCCACACCTGTAGTTCTGGGGACAGCATCCTCAAATACTGCTCAAGAATAATAATTTCATTAATTTGGTCAACTGTTTTACCTCTTGGTTGCACCCATTTACCATACAGCTCTTTCAGTCTTATATACAGCTCTTTAGGTGTTTCTTCAGGCTCCACATGGAGAGAGCGGAATCTCTGCCTATAGGTTTCACTGTTAATGTCAAACTTCTGTAAAATTGCACCCTTGACATCATCATAGCTCATAGATAAATCAACATCCATGTGAACAAAGGCACTTCTAGCTTTGCCTGTTAATAATGGTATTAAGTGGAAAGCCCAGTCTGTCTTTGGCCACCTACAGGCAATGGCAATTCGTTCAAAAGTAATTAGAAAATGTTCAATATCATCTTCTTCACTTAATTTTTGTAACTTAGGGGCATTAGTGAAGTGTGGAGGAGCATGGACAAGGTCACCTGATTGATTGTGTGAAGATCCAGGCTCGAGTGTTGGTGCAGGCCTCAGTCTGGAAGTAGCTTGAGCCTCCATTTTAAACATGCTAAACTGTTGCTGAAGCTCTTTAAATCTTTGTTCTTGTTTAACAACTTCCCTGTCCCAGTGGGCATCTTTGGCTTGTTGTTGATCTATATGAAATCGCAGAAGGTCAGCTATTTCAGCTAATGTAGGCCCAGTTTGCTCCTCTTCTGTATCCAACTCTCCACCAACAGCTCCACCCTCCTCGTCACTCTTTGGATCACCTGGCTCATGGCTGATTACTGCCCTTGTACGTCCTCTTCCCCTGTCGACATGTTTTTGTTTCTTTTTCTTTTCTCTTAAAAATCAGAGGCTGGTAGTGTAGAAAACAATGAATCAAAAATGAAAAATACACCAGTGTCCTTTCCTGAATGATCCCACCGCTGCCACCAACTGTAGTGGACCAAACAAAAAGGCGAGGACAACAGGTGTAACATAAAGATAATTTAATAAAGTAAAAAGAAATAAGGCTCCAAAATAATACAAAAAGTTGGGCCCAACAGAGGTCAACTAAACCATAACTTAACGGAAGAAAACTGACCTGCCAAATCAAAGAACAGAGGGGTTTAACTAACAAAGGACTAACCCAAACCAACACAAGAGGGAGGCATAACGCTAATTATAAATCAAAATATCTAAACTTAGGCAAGTAAATATAAGGGAAATTATAATAGCTAAACATAATACAACGACAGTGATAAACTAAATAAAATTAAACCCAACTAAACGATCTAAATTACCCAAAATAATAAACCCAACTGTGTTCCCCCCTCAGCCTTGGTCCAGGTGGGCTCTCCCAAAGATTTCCAGCCCCTTCCTCTGTCTCTCCTGGCACTCAAAAGAACACAAATGTAAATAAATCTTGAGACAAATATTAACTAATAAGTGTGCACCCAAATTAGAAAATATGTGTCTAAATAAATGAAACAAATTAAACTTTGTGAATTTAACTAATGAAATTAATATAAATGAAATGTAACGTGACAAAGAAAAATACTAATACTGAATGGTGGTGGCAGAGGTATCCACCACAGGGCTCAATAGTGCACCCTGGAAAAGTGAAAATACATTACGCCATTGGGAAGTGAAAGTACATTTTTTGGAGCGTAGAGTCATGAAATTTGATACACACATTCTTTACATCGAGGCAAACAAAAAAATTATTATGGCTTTGCCCCCTGACAAACAGGAAGTTGGCCATCTTGGCCGGAAGTTGCACAGTCAGATATCGTACTCCTTATATTTTAACAAACTCGTTCTAGGGCGAATGACAGAATGAGCTCAAATTTGCACAGCAACTTCTTCAGAAGTAGGACATCAAAAGTTATCCTACGGTTTTGCTCTGGTACTGCCATTTGTTTTGTGATTCACCAACATCCCATATCTCTCTCAAACATCCCACCCCTATATCTGCAAAACTGTTGCCATGGGAACTCCCAAAATCTGTGATACCCAAAATTTTCACCCAAAATTCAAGACCATTGAAAAGTAATTTTTTTGGGCAGTGCCATTAAAATCCATAAAAGGGAGGCTCAGTGGTGCACCCTGGAAAAGTAAAAATACATTATGTTAATGGTAATTGAATTGTGCCGAAATGCCTGGCAGCCATTTTGACATTTTACATTTTACATTTTAGGCATCTCCCCCCTAGAGTTTTTAGCATAGGTGCTTCAAACTTGCCCATTATCATGTAGACACCTGTGCCAACAAAATGTATCAATAAGAGGTTGGATAAGCTTTGGGTGTGGCCGTGACAAGGCCCCCAGTTTGGGGTTACAATATGGTTCCGGGCTTTGGAGACACATTTGACATTATTGTGAAGTTGGCGCTTTTAAGCCCAAAATGCAGTCCTCCCGAGGACATTTGCCCCGAAAATGTCCCAAGGACTAAATATCATTCAAAGCATGCTGAGATTAGAGCTGCCAAACAGAAGGTCGAGAGGAAGACCAAAGAGGAGGTTTATAGATGTAATGAAGGAGGATGGTTTGAGAGAAGAGGATACAGGGGATAGGGCTAAATGAAGGCAGATGATTTGCTGTGGAGACACCTAAAGGGAAACAGCCAATTGTTAAACGTTATCCCACACCTGTTCAAACAATTCCAATTTTCCTTTTCTGATATGTGTGGCTTCAAATCAGCATTTGTCTGAACCAGTGGGCTAAGTTGGGCCTGTTAGTCTTTTTTCCAAATAATTCAATTGTACTTTTTAATGGCAGATATAGTATTTTCCATTTCTTTTTTAACCTTCTCCCAAAAGGATTGAACCTTTGTACATATAGTGGAACAATGTTTCTTTAGCCTCACTGCACTTTGTGCACAAATCTGTTATGTTACCATTAAATGGTAAATGGCATGTGTTTATATAGCACTTTTTTGTACCCTTCTTGGGCAGCTAAAGTGTTTTACATCATGCTTCTATTTACACACACAAGCACTCACACATTCACACAGTGGTGGTAAGCTTCTTCTGTAGTTAGATTTTTCGATCAGCTGTTTGTGTAATGAGTGCTTCAGTCACATTGAGGTAAACAAAGGTGACGTAATGTCTACCACGGTGAATCTCTTCGGACTCACTCTCTTGTTTGACATAGCACGTTCAAGACAATAAATTGAAGGACAATGTGTGGCGCAGCAGAACTGTACAATTTGACTTCCATTACTGTGAGTATCTTGCGTTATTAAAATTTGTAATGGCTGCTGCAGCTGGCTTTGATAAGTGAAGGTTAAAGACCCTAAACCTCCAAACCTGCATTTGACAAAGCTACAGGATCCTTAATGTTGTGAATCCACAACATTAGCATATGCATCATGTTTCCTGCATTCAGAGAGTAGTTAGGGTCTTCAAAGGAGCCCTCTGTTCACATAAATCTCTTGCAACAGAACTTGGCCCGCTGGAGAGAGCCCCCTGTGCCATCAGAGCCTTGGGTCTCAGTTCTCAATCGGATTTCACCTGCTCTCTTTAGATAGATGGTTTTCTGTCAAAGGAGGATGTGAAGAAAGCTGCAGTTATGTTGGTCATAGTGGGACATTTGGCCAACTTGATTCAAGATTTTTATTTCTACTTTCCTGACATTGAGGAAAAATGCACACAGCTGGATTGGGTGAAAAAGCTCCTGGAAGTGTCATCTGATCATGGCCTACATATGAAGCCACACAGTTTTGGGTGTGTGAAGCAGGAGAACCCTGAGCTTGGGCAGAAAGCTTTGGACCAGATACTACCCTTTGCCTTTACATATTTATTTATTTATGTGGGGCCTCCTCCTCTGCTATGACTGTAATTAAAACAAAGCAAAGAAACAGACTGTGCCTGCAGAATAGCTCGATCACAGCAGTTGCCTTGAAGAAGCACAAGCCCATGTTTCTCACTAAAATATGAGTTTAAAAATATTTAGTTCAATGCAACAATTCAAGCTTCTTTTATGTTTGTAGGTTTTTTTTATGTCAGTCATCTTTTTGACTTAAAACTGTTTTTTTTCTTTTTTTTTCTTTTGTGAAAAAGACTGAAAAGATTTATTATTTAGAATCAAGTTCATGATTTCATTTTGGGATCAAATCTTTATCATGACTCCCAAAGAATGCACTTTAAGTTAATTATTTTTATGCACAGATCTTTATCTGTAATTGAGTGAATTATTTTATTGAGCAAGTTTTTGTTATAGATAGATGGATGTTTGATGATGTTTGAGAACCACTGCTCAAAATAGTGCTAGTAAGTTGTAAAATGAAGTAAATTTTATATAGTTTATTCAACATTCTACACAAGTGTTATTGACTGTGTTATGCAGTAGAATACTACAATATTTCTCCAAAAAAAAGCATACTCTGATTCAGACACAGTTTTCTGATGAAGAGTTTTCTTACTCTGAGAAAGGTCATATTCAGAATAAGCCATAGTTGAAATAATACACCTGGAGTTTTATGCCCACAAATTCCAAACTATTGCTTTTCTAAATAGAACTTTAACAGAAATCACATAAAAATATGTGACAAGTTTTGCTGTTGGCAAAAGGTGCCAACACATGAAATAATCTAACTGTAGATCAGAATAGATAATGTTAACTCTAAACCAAAAGTTGTAACCCTAAATTTAGGCTATGTATGGATGGTTTGAAAGATGTTTTTTATTTAATTGTTTGTTGTTTTAAGTTGTAAGAGTAGATAGTTTAATTCAATAATAACCAACTCTGTTTCATCCAGTAAACCGGACTTTAATTTCAGCTTTAATGCCGACAGAATGCCGAGGTGTGTGCTTTATGACCACCTCATGGTGCGAACGGAGGAACGTACACCTCGTCAAGTCCTTAGGCTCACCCAACCTGGAATACGTCACACTTCTGTGTCGGCCATTTTGGCTGCCAAGAGAGTTTACGGCCATTGTCATGACAACTGTTTACATACCCGTCAGGCCGACATGGAGCTGGTGCTGAAGGAGCTGTATGACAGGATCAGCGAGCAGGAGACTGCGCACCTGCGAACTTCAGCGTTCAACAAGCCAGCTCTGTGCGACCATCAGACCGGCCAAACAGCGGTACGGAAAAGAAAAAACAGTGGTATAGAGACAGAGCAGAGGGAGACTACAGCACCAACAATGGTAGACCTCACTTGGTCCCGGCACACCGATGCATTGGGGAGGAAGGCCCACTTATGCCTCTTCTTCTTCAGACGGCTGAGAAAGTTGAGGATGAACCTAAACATCCTCAAAGCCTTTTACACCTTCACGGTGGAGAACGCACTTACTGGGAGCATCACCCCCTGGTTTGGCAGCAACACTGACCTCAACCTCAGGTCTCTCCAGAAGGTGGTAAGGACAGCCAGTGCCATCATAGGGGCTGAGCTCCCCTTCCTTGAGGACATCTACAACACGCGGTGTGTGAGGAAGGCACACAATATAATCCACAGCCACCCCAGTCACAGCCTGTTCTTTCTGCTTCCCTCAGCGAGGTGGTACCAGAGCATCCGGGCCCACACGAGTCAGCTGAAGGACAGTTTTTTCCTCAGGCCACTAGGCTGCTCAATACACAAGACTTATTCAATCTTTTTAAAAACTAAATATTGTGTAATATGTGAATGTGTGTGTGTGTGTGTATGTATGTGTTATTGTGTCAGTCTCTTTTTATCATGCTCTTTTTGCACACTGCATCTCTGGGGCTGCACCTAAGATTTTCACTCTCCTTCTCTTGTATGTTGATGGTGATGTGACAATAAAGCTTGATTTGATTTGATTTATGTCCCATCGGAAAAAGGTTTAACTTGAGTCTATTGATCAAAAGGTCATGAAACCTAGGGTCAGGAATCCCTGTTGTATGGTCTGTGTAAATTGTGGGGGGTGGAGCCGTTATGCTTCTGTGGACCATTAGCATACAAACTACTCACTTCAGATATTAATGGCCTGTTTAGAGTAAAACAGTTTAAAATGTAAAACTGTTGTAAGTGGGGGAAAGATTGTATCCCTGTCCATTTCATCTATTCAAAGAGGGTTGCTCTGAATTTACAACGATGGCTCCCTTTACTCCGCTTTCAAATCACCTGGCCTCCCTGGCAAAAATTTGGACATCGCTGTCTTCAAAGGAGTGTCCTTTCTCTTTGAGATACAGGTGTACTGTAAACCAAAACAGTTTCACTCTAAAAAGCCATTCACATCTGAAGGGAGTCGTTATGCTAATAGTCCATCAGAGTATAACGACTTGAAAGTCCCTTGGACAAAGGATCAAACGTCTTCACCTCTAAACCTACGTCCAGATGCGTTCCTTGAACCCTTTTCTTGCTTTGTATGGATGTAATTTCTCTGTGCAGTCCTGATTGTAGTTCAAGTGCTAATGAATGCTGTCCTCTGTGCTCCCCAGACGCACGCCCCTGGCCCCTGCTGCTTCTGTACATAGTGCTGGCTGTGGTGGGTGGCAGTGTGGTGCTGTGCTGGTGTTGCTGGGCCCCTGGCTGGTTCCTGTGGCGCGTTAGCATCTGTCGCTTCTTGCCTTGCTGTAACTCAGCCTGCTCCTCCTGCCAGCTATGTGGTCACAGCTGTACCCCCAGCAAAGAGCACCGACTGGCCAAAGTGAGCCCACACCCACCGGCGAACGGGACCCCAACTACTACTGCCAACCGGGCGGAGGAGAGTGCCCCCACTGCTGCTGTGTGAGAGCTGTCAGGACAATGGGTGCATTATAGACAAACTGGATCTCATACCACCTCTACTGAAAATTTTCCTCATAGATTTCACTCTACAAAGAGATATGGGTTTGTTTAAAGACGTGATAAAAATGGATCACATGACGGTTACAATGGGCTGCAGAAGTATGAAATGAAGCCAGCTTTCATTAAACATCCATGCTAGTGGATAAATAAAATATGATGTCATCATTTCTTCAAGCAGAGAGCTTTGGAAACTCCTCTGATATTTTTACTTGATGAAGTCAAAAATAGTCATTACTCATCTCTGTTCTTTACTCAGCAGACTTTAGAAGGCTTGTGCAGTGTAGAACAACGCTGAAATACATTAAAAACAACAGGTGAATGGAAAAGGAGGTCCAGGGTACTGTCAGAACATGGCTTTTTACAGAACTGCTTGGACATTACATGGTAACAATGTGCTGTCAGATATTTGTTAAAAAATTAACCAATATAATTATTGATAAAGTCATTAAACTACATGCACATGTGTCGCATATAATTTCACAGACTCTCATCCTTCCTGTGAAGTGCATCTGTATGTCCCAGTTCTGCTAGTTCGGCAGCTGCTGATGTTTACAAGTCAATGACCATCTCTTTGATCTTGATGGGACCCGGTTGGATACACAGTTGCCAGCCTGACCCCTACTGTTGTCTGTTTGCCAGGCAATAGAATATCCTCAAGCTTTTGCATACTACAGTCAGAGGAGTCAGAGGCAGGTGTGGCCACAGTTCAAGATGTTGGCACAAGCACCCAGTGAGGATGATGAGTTCTATGCAATTACATTTGTGGATAATACTCCCAACATGGTGTGGACCTGGGCTTTGGCACATTTACTGCAGTTCCAAATACACCATAGCTTTCAATCACAAGAATATAGGCCCATTCTAGAGCAACAGATGAGGAAAAAAAGCCAAACTGTGTCCTTATTTTGAAAAGAAGCTTGATTGGTGAGGGTTGAAACTTGTTGAATTTCAAAACTCCTGTCACATATCTCTTACTAGCTGCAGCTGTAAGCCATAAAACATGACACAAATCATGGTTTCAGTCCACATACATGTGCCTCCTAAACAGACAGATGTCAGTGAGAGTAAAAGCCAATATTACGCCATATTTTTTCTCTGGTCATTTTGACAGTGATTATTTATTATGCAGACGATTACACATGAGTCAGCCTGTATTAATGATCAACTGAGAATAATATTTGTTAAGGGTATTGTAAACCACATATGCAAAACTGACATCTTGGTCTAAAGAAAATCTATTGGCTGCAGCAAACTCACGGTTACCATGTTATGACCAAGCTTAATGTAAAGTGCTTTGGGAAATATGCATATATTGAATGTATACATAAATGGTGGGGATTTTTTCTTATTGTAATGTTTGGCTGTCAGGCTACATTTGTCCGTCTTCTGTAAAAATTGAGCTGTTTAACCAAAATGTATGCCAAAAGACTGACATAGTCAAGCTGTGGAAGGTCCAGGACAAGAGGTCAGTTTTGGTGGCAACAGCTGTTCACCCCTGGACCCTGTCTCCTCCCACCACAGCTGTCCTCATTCTCCACACGTGAACTTGAGTCTGGTGTGAACGTCCCAAACTAGGCTGTTTAAAAAGACAAATATAATATCTATGATATATATATGATATGATAGGTAATATGTAAACAAATCTACACTAGTTTGCTTTGGATACCTACAGGTCACATATATGATGTACTTTTTCCTTGTTTTTTGGGTTTTGTTTTTTTTTCTTTTTCTCAGTTAACCATGATGCAGTATTGATTCTGTTTGTGTATGTATCTATACAACTTTTGGTACACTGTACAATTATAACATGTTAATATACACTATAACTATCACAGTAACAATAACTCAAATGTTGTTTTTTTCTCCCCTTCTCTCACATGGAAAGATACTGAACTTTAACACAGTGGAATTTCTCTAACCTCTTGTATATTTTGAAAGTAGTGGCAGATAAATGATCATTGAAACAGACCAGTTTTCATTTTAGTTATCACACAACAATTACAGTGGAGGAGCATATGTCCAGACTGATGTTTCATGGGAATGCAGACCCACCAGTTAGAGCTTCGTTGTGCATGCTGATGTACAAGCTCCATGACCTTTCTATGGCCCCACAATGCTGTGAGGTGTGTGTGCAGGACTATAACTGGTCTTCTAGGTCAGACACAATCCTTTACACTAACCAAGCCAAACACTTTTGGGACAGGTTGCCAGGCATCTGAACACAATGTGGATAGAGGACTCTTACTGTACACTTTAAGTCCATTCCTCCACACAATGGTACATGCATGTGCGTCACTGTGGAGAAGGTCACTCTAGCTGAATGCTTGGGCCAACATTCCACTCATTTCACTGTAAGCTTCCAGTCAAGTTTCTCTTAGCCATCACTTTATGTCTTTTAATTGGACAATTACTTATTGGAACATTATCACTGAACAGCATGTGTGTTTTTGCACTTAAATATGCTCCCATACCAGGGAGCGATTTATTTGACCTATTTTGGATACGTAAAGGTCAGAGTTTGGACATTCGTATTAGACTTGTAAGCAGACCTTTTCTACTTATTGAAGGAGAGGTAAAATGTTGTACAACATTTTGTGTTTTAGCAAATGTAAAATGATCGTTTTTCCTCATTTATCTTGGCCTTTGAAGGGCCATTTTAGGCCTTTTTTGTCAAGAGAAGAGTAGGTACTTTGAGAGCTCAGAAAACATTCACTGCAAGAGTAAGATCTGAACTGCAGTTATATTTAATGTATTGGGATTATGCAGTGGTATGGGTTGGGGCCACGGGGGCACTGGCTCTTGCTGAAATCTTATGGACCACTGAAGTGGCCCCTGTGCTCTGCCAGCACCCCCAATGCAGTAGCGCCTACATCATATGTCGGTACATAAAACAACACACTCCACTGCTTTTGAATTATGAGTGCTGCTTCATTTTTTTTCTTTTACAAAAACATTCAACACTTGCAGCACATTAAGTAGGCTATGTGCTAACTTATGTGACATTTTTAACCTGCTCAACAAACTCAGTCCATCACTTCTGGGAGCCATTTGTGCTTGATTGTTGGTGGCTGTAAACTAATGTGCAAGACAACTTCAAATCTCACAAAATTTTGGATTAAAGTTGAGCCCAATCCCGGTGACTCTACATTATGTTTTTTTTTTTTTTTTACATTTACACTATAAGTGTAATAATTAAATTATTGTTGAAACTGGCCTATAATTTGCGTGTTATGCACAAATTATAAACTACAGCCCCCCACCCCTGAAAGAAGTACATATTTTCAGTTTAGATGTAAGTGGTAGTAGTTACCAAGATGGTGGACTGTGTTAAGAATGCAAACTCATTCTTAAATAAATGAATCCTGATAAACTAAAGCAACATCTACAAAAGATTAAAATGTTGCCACAAGTGAATGACACGCATGATGGACATCGCTTTGCTATACAAGCGTGACCATGATGATGATTTTAGTCACCAAGTTGGAAACCAACTGGGTAAAAAGGCTAAGCCAGCTGAAGAGGGAGGGAAAACTCAGGTCTCCAATAATGCTATACTTGAAGCTATATTGGGTCTGGAGAATAGAGTGGAGGCACAGCCAGATGACAGTAAAGAACAAACAAAACAGGAAACATGATTGTCAGCTTATCAAAGACTGAATAGCTCAGTGCTGAGGGACTGAAGGAGTAAGAGGAAAGTTACAAAGCTGGAAAAAGTTAATGAACAACTACAGGAGAACAACGAGAAACAGAGTCAAAGAACAAGAATGGTACAGAATGAGGTGGTGTCTCCAGGTCAAATGTTTTAAAGAGAGGACAGATAAAGATGTTAGAGCACAAATAATCCCAATCCTGAAAAATACTGACCCTGATATGAAGTCAAAGATGGAGGATTTGGAGGATGTTGTTCACAGAGCTGGGAAAAAGGTTGACAACAGAAGTAGACGTGATCACACAAAGAAGAGTTGAACAAGAACTATAAAAATGAGTAAAGGTTCTGCAACCTGTCCTAAAGATGGCATCAGTTTTACAGAAGTGTTTAACACTTAACATTAACTCAATTCTAACTTGCCAACAACCATTTAATTTGCCTCATTACATGTTTGGGGCTTGAAAGAAATGGTCAAAATGAAAGCTTTGTTTTTGTTTTGCAAAGGGCAAAAATCTTAATGTTTATTTCTGCAAGAGACTCACTCCTCGGATGTGGCCATATCTTTTTGAATAAACCAGTGATAAGATCCTGTTTAGTCATAGCTCTTGCTGAGCTGGAGCTGGGCCAATATGTTTCAATAACTTTCCTGGATAGATCATGACTCACCAAATGGATGGACAGGGTCACCTGTTGTGATAAAGGCTGAAGGTCTGTTCCTAATAGAGACCATTTTGTATGGGTATAATAATGTCGGTCTCGGACTTGATTGAACTTAGAGGAACTTAGAGTTCAATACCCCATCGACTATATACTGGTGGGATGTGACTGGAACATGACACCTAATAAGTGGCTTGACAGATGGCCTCTGAAAGATGGGAGACCCTAATACAATGACATAATCAACAACTTTACGGTAAACAACAATATATTTTGTATTTTTACAAAATGAAGACTATTGCAAAACATTCAGAGAAGTAAGTGTTTCAATAAAAGGAAATCATTTTTTAAATGGGAATTTATTAAATTAAAAATGTCAGCATCCAATTGCAATAAACAAACATTCAAAAGAAAAGGGTATATGAGGCCAGTTTGTTACAGGAGATGTTTAATACAGCAAGTTTGGAAGAAAGAACATGCCATCTGAAACGACTCTGCTAGGGTCCAGTGTATTGGCCTATTTTCTTTATTATATACATAGTGTGGTAGAGCAACTAACTCACGTAATTCCTCGCAATATGCCACCAACTT
>JAWCTZ010000387.1:0-43885 GCA_036850595.1 Rhyacichthys aspro | reverse complement strand
AAACCAGGTCTAAACCAGGTCTAAACCAGGTCTAAACCAGGTCAAAACCAGGTCTAAACCAGGACTAAACCAGGACTAAACCAGGACTAAACCAGGACTAAACCAGGGACTAAACCAGGACTAAACCAGGTCTAAACCAGGACTAAACCAGGACTAAACCAGGTCTAAACCAGGTCTAAACCAGGTCTAAACCAGGACTAAACCAGGACTAAACCAGGACTAAACCAGGACTAAACCAGGACTAAACCAGGACTAAACCAGGACTAAACCAGGACTAAACCAGGTCTAAACCAGGTCTAAACCAGGACTAAACCAGGTCAAAACCAGGTCTAAACCAGGACTAAACCAGGACTAAACCAGGTCTAAACCAGGTCTAAACCAGGTCTAAACCAGGTCTAAACCAGGTCTAAACCAGGACTAAACCAGGTCTAAACCAGGTCTAAACCAGGACTAAACCAGGACTAAACCAGGACTAAACCAGGACTAAACCAGGACTAAACCAGGTCCAAACCAGGTCTAAACCAGGACTAAACCAGGACCAAACCAGGTCTAAACCAGGTCTAAACCAGGTCTAAACCAGGATCAAACCAGGTCTAAACCAGGACTAAAACCAGGACTAAACCAGGACTAAACCAGGACTAAACCAGGACTAAACCAGGACTAAACCAGGTCTAAACCAGGACTAAACCAGGTCTAAACCAGGTCTAAACCAGGACTAAACCAGGTCTAAACCAGGACTAAACCAGGACTAAACCAGGTCTAAACCAGGACTAAACCAGGACTAAACCAGGTCTAAACCAGGTCTAAACCAGGTCTAAACCAGGACTAAACCAGGTCTAAACCAGGACTAAACCAGGACTAGACCAGGACTAAACCAGGACTAAACCAGGACTAAACCAGGTCTAAACCAGGACTAAACCAGGTCTAAACCAGGTCTAAACCAGGACTAAACCAGGTCTAGACCAGGACTAAACCAGGACTAAACCAGGTCTAAACCAGGACTAAACCAGGACTAAACCAGGACTAAACCAGGACTAAACCAGGACTAAACCAGGACTAAACCAGGTCTAAACCAGGACTAAACCAGGACTAAACCAGGTCTAAACCAGGTCTAAACCAGGTCTAAACCAGGTCTAAACCAGGTCTAAACCAGGACTAAACCAGGACTAGACCAGGACTAAACCAGGACTAAACCAGGACTAGACCAGGACTAAACCAGGTCTAAACCAGGACTAAACCAGGATTAAACCAGGTCTAAACCAGGTCTAAATCAGGTCTAAACCAGGTCTAAACCAGGTCTAGACCAGGACTAAACCAGGACTAGACCAGGACTAAACCAGGACTAAACCAGGTCTAAACCAGGTCTAGACCAGGACTAAACCAGGACTAAACCAGGACTAAACCAGGACTAAACCAGGACTAAACCAGGTCTAAACCAGGTCTAAACCAGGTCTAAACCAGGACTAAACCAGGATTAAACCAGGTCTAAACCAGGTCTAAATCAGGTCTAAACCAGGTCTAAACCAGGTCTAGACCAGGACTAAACCAGGACTAGACCAGGACTAAACCAGGACTAAACCAGGACTAAACCAGGTCTAAACCAGGACTAAACCAGGTCTAAACCAGGTCTAGACCAGGACTAAACCAGGTCTAGACCAGGACTAGACCAGGACTAAACCAGGACTAAACCAGGATTAGACCAGGATTAGACCAGGACTAAACCAGGTCTAAACCAGGACTAAACCAGGACTAGACCAGGACTAAACCAGGACTAGACCAGGACTAAACCAGGACTAGACCAGGACTAAACCAGGACTAAACCAGGACTAAACCAGGTCTAAACCAGGTCTAAACCAGGTCTAGACCAGGACTAAACCAGGTCTAGACCAGGACTAGACCAGGACTAAACCAGGACTAAACCAGGATTAGACCAGGATTAGACCAGGACTAAACCAGGACTAAACCAGGATTGAATCAGGACTAAACTGGGCCTAAATCAGGACTGGCCCAGGGGATAGATCCAGACCTGGTCCGGGGGACAGATCCAGACCCAGACCTGGTCCGGGGGACAGATCCAGACCCAGACCTGGTCCGGGGGACAGATCCAGACCCAGACCTGGTCCCGGGGACAGATCCAGACCCAGACCTGGTCCCGGGGACAGATCCAGACCCAGACCTGGTCCGGGGGACAGATCCAGACCCAGACCTGGTCCGGGGGACAGATCCAGACCCAGACCTGGTCCAGGGGACAGATCCAGACCCAGACCTGGTCCAGGGGACAGATCCAGACCCAGACCTGGTCCAGGGGACAGATGGGGGACTGTGAGGCTTTGATGTGTGTAATCAGCTGAAGTCTGAAGCTGGAGGAACATGAATAAAAGGCTCCAGAGACGCAGCAGATAAAGCTCATGGAGGCTTCTCTCAGGTTCAGATCTAGACTTTGATTTGGTTCAGTTCAGATCAAAGTCAGATCTGATGAGTTTACCTCAAGAGGCTTTTAACTGCTGCCAAAGAGAAACCAGAGAGAAACCAGAGAGAAACCAGAGAGAAACCAGAGAGAAACTAGAGAGAAACCAGAGAGTAACCATAAAGAAACCAGAGAGAAACCAGAGAGAAACCAGAGAGAAACCAGAGAGAAGCTAGAGAGAAACCAGAGAGAAACCAGAGAGAAACTAGAGAGAAACCAGAGAGAAACCAGAGAGAAACCAGAGAGAAACTAGAGAGAAACCAGAGAGAAACCAGAGAGAAACCAGAGAGAAACTAGAGAGAAACCAGAGAGAAACCAGAGAGAAACTAGAGAGAAACCAGAGAGAAACCAGAGAGAAACCAGAGAGAAACCAGAGAGAAACCAGAGAGAAACTAGAGAGAAACCAGAGAGAAACCAGAGAGAAACCAGAGAGAAACCAGAGAGAAACCAGAGAGAAACCAGAGAGAAACCAGAGAGAAACCAGAGAGAAACCAGAGAGAAACTAGAGAGAAACCAGAGAGAAACCAGAGAGAAACCAGAGAGAAACCAGAGAGAAACCAGAGAGAAACTAGAGAGAAACCAGAGAGAAACTAGAGAGAAACCAGAGAGAAACCAGAGAGAAACTAGAGAGAAACCAGAGAGAAACCAGAGAGAAACTAGAGAGAAACCAGAGAGAAACCAGAGAGAAACCAGAGAGAAACCAGAGAGAAACCAGAGAGAAACCAGAGAGAAACCAGAGAGAAACTAGAGAGAAACCAGAGAGAAACTAGAGAGAAACCAGAGAGAAACCAGAGAGAAACCAGAGAGAAACCAGAGAGAAACCAGAGAGAAACCAGAGAGAAACTAGAGAGAAACCAGAGAGAAACCAGAGAGAAACCAGAGAGAAACCAGAGAGAAACCAGAGAGAAACCAGAGAGAAACCAGAGAGAAACCAGAGAGAAACTAGAGAGAAACCAGAGAGAAACCAGAGAGAAACTAGAGAGAAACTAGAGAGAAACCAGAGAGAAACCAGAGAGAAACCAGAGAGAAACTAGAGAGAAACCATAAAGAAACCAGAGAGAAACCAGAGAGAAACCAGAGAGAAACCATAAAGAAACCAGAGAGAAACCATAAAGAAACCAGAGAGAAACCAGAGAGAAACCAGAGAGAAACCATAAAGAAACCAGAGAGAAACCATAAAGAAACCAGAGAGAAACCAGAGAGAAACCAGAGAGAAACCATAAAGAAACCAGAGAGAAACTAGAGAGTAACCAGAGAGTAACCAGAGAGTAACCAGAGAGTAACCAGAGAGAAACCAGAGAGAAACCAGAGAGAAACCAGAGAGAAACCAGAGAGAAACTAGAGAGAAACCAGAGAGAAACCAGAGAGAAACTAGAGAGAAACTAGAGAGAAACCAGAGAGAAACCAGGGAGAAACCAGGGAGAAACTAGAGAGAAACCAGAGAGAAACTAGAGAGAAACCAGAGAGAAACTAGAGAGAAACCAGAGAGAAACCAGAGAGAAACTAGAGAGAAACCAGAGAGTAACCAGAGAGAAACCAGAGAGAAACCAGAGAGAAACCAGAGAGAAACTAACATGTTATGAACATAAAGGATGAATCAGTGAAAGTGACCCAAGTTTAAATCAAACTTGGATCTAAATATGTCCGTTTTCTGTTTGTCTGCTCTGTGTTGTTTAATAATACAACATCTCGGTAAAATTAAAGAACTATGATGAGTTTATTTAGCTTTGTGACCTCAGTTAAAACCTGTGTCTTAAAGTAATATTGTCATACTTTTACAAACACTGATGATTAAATAAAACAAAACTAAATTCAAGATGAATGTTTGAATGAGAGCTGTATTATCTAGAACCCTCTGTCCTTCAGGCAGTCGTGAGGTGGCCTTCATCTACTCCATCTCTTCGGCCGGAGTGGTGTACACTCTGGCCCGGGCCTGCAGTCAGGGGGAGCTGGACTCCTGCTCCTGCGACCCCAGTAAGAAGGGCTCGTCGCGGGACGAGAGGGGCTCGTTCGACTGGGGCGGCTGCAGCGACCACGTGGACCACGCCGTCAGGTTCAGCCAGGCCTTCGTCGACGCCAGAGAGAGGACGGAGAGGGACGCCCGGGCGCTGATGAACCTGCACAACAACCGGGCGGGACGGAAGGTACCGCCGCGTTATTCACCCAAAAACGGCTCCTTATTAACGGATTGTCTCTGGTCTCAGGCGGTCAAGAGGTTCCTGAGCCTGGAGTGTAAGTGTCACGGCGTGAGCGGGTCCTGCAGCCTCAGGACCTGTTGGCTGGCCATGTCCGACTTCAGACGGACCGGAGAACACCTGAGGAAGAGGTACAACGGAGCGGTGCAGGTGGCAGTCAACCAGTACGGGACCGGCTTCACCGCGGCTCACACTCACTACAAACGACCCAGCAAACACGACCTGGTCTACCTGGAGGAGAGTCCAGACTACTGTGTACGGGACCAGCAGTCAGGTAAGACCGGGCTAGACCGGACTGGACTGGACTGGACTGGACTAGACTAGACTAGACTAGACTAGACTAGACTGGACTGGACTGGACTGGACTAGACTGGACCAGCAGTCAGGTAAGACCGGGCTAGACTGGACTGGACTGGACTAGACTAGACCAGCAGTCAGGTAAGACCGGGCTAGACTGGACTGGACTGGACTAGACCAGCAGTCAGGTAAGACCGGGATAGACCGGACTGGACTAAACTGGACCGGACTAGACCAGCAGTCAGGTAAGACCGGGCTAGACCGGACTGGACTAGACCAGCAGTCAGGTAAGACCGGGATAGACCGGACTGGACTGGACTGGACCGGACTGGACTAGACCAGCAGTCAGGGAAAGACTGGACTTGACTAAACCAGGACTAAACCAGGACTAAACCAGGACTTAACCAGGTCTAAACCAGGTCTAAACCAGGACTAAACCAGGACTTAACCCAGTTCAGATGCTAACCCAGAGGATCCTGATGTTACGTACTGACCTCACTCTGTAACAGAACCAGGCTGAGACTCAGGTCTGACTCAGTTCTGGATGATTCTGTTGGTTTCAGGCTTTAATTCCAGTTGAAACTGATCCGTGTGAGACGTGTGTGTTTTTAATGAGCAGCTGATGAAGAGCAGCTGATGAAGAGCAGCTGATGAAGAGTGTGTTGAAGGCGTCCTTCATCACACTCTCATCTCTGGGTCTCATCGTGTTTCTGGCTCAACGCCGCGCTCTGATTGGCTGCTGTCGGTCGGCTCCGAGCAGGAGATACTGACCTTGAGACGTTCATCAGACGTTCTCTCCACGTCTTTAATGTTTAGTTAAATCTAACCCTTTCTAATTCTAGATTCACAAACACCGGCTGAGTTTTATATTTTATGACGCACTCTTTAAGGAGAATAAAGAGATGTATTGAAGCTGAGGCTCCAACGTTCACAAAACCAGTGTAATCGAGAAAAACAATTATTACTTGTTTTCCAGGAGATTGTGGAAGTGCACTACATTGTTGATCTTATTTATTTATCTCAGTTATTATTTCTGTTTATTTTTTTAAGCTATATGGAGAGCTATAAGGAGAATCCACTGTTTTGTTCAATGAATCCAACATATTTCCAAAGTCAGTGAGTAATCCAGTAAAATAATCATGATTTCAATAATGACCAAAATAATTGGTTATGATTTTTTTTTAAATTTCTTCCATGAAACGTCTCAAAGTTTCACGTTAAACATCTAAAAAGTGTCACGTGAAAATGGACCTAATTTTCATTTCTATTTTTCTCTTTGACTAACTGTAATATTTCAAACTTTCGCCTTTTTTGGGCTTTTTTTTATCAAAACAGTGTAAAAAGACAGAAAACAGGTTTAAAAAGAGCTGATGGACCTGAACTAAACCAGGACTAAACCAGGTCTAAACCAGGACTAAACCAGGTCTAAACCAGGACTAAACCAGGACTAAACCAGGACTAAACCAGGACTAAACCAGGTCTAAACCAGGACTAAACCAGGACTAAACCAGGTCTAAACCAGGACTAAACCAGGACTAAACCAGGACTAAACCAGGACTAACCCAGATCAGATTCAGTCCTTCTTGTTCATGTAGAAGTCTTTCTTTTCTGTGACATGTTTTTATTTTTTGTGAAACATAACTTTTGTTTTAAATCCATTTGAATTCAGAAGCAGTTTTGGGTCAGAATAGAATCCACTGCAATATTTCATGGTTGTTGTTGTGTTTGATCCTGATTGCTGCCCTCTGACCTCTGACCTGTCTCCTCAGGGTCTCTGGGGACAGGGGGCCGTGTGTGTAACAGGACGTCCCGCGGCGTGGACGGCTGTGAGGTGATGTGCTGCGGTCGAGGCTACGACACGTCCCGAGTGAGCCGTACGTCCAAATGTGAGTGTAAGTTCCACTGGTGCTGCTCCGTGCACTGCCTCGACTGTCAGCAGCAGGTGGACGTGCACACCTGTAAGGGCCCCACGTGACCCCCAGGGGCCCCGCGTGACCCCCCACCTGTAAGGGCCCCACGTGACCCCCCACCTGTAAGGGCCCCGCGTGACCCCCCACCTGTAAGGGCCCCGCGTGACCCCCCACCTGTAAGGGCCCCACGTGACCCCCCACCTGTAAGGGCCCCACGTGACCCCCAGGGGCCCCACGTGACCCCTCACCTGTAAGTTTGTTTGTCACTTGTTCCACTCGAGTCTGAGTTTATTCACTGTTTTCTTGATGCTTTCTTTAAATCAGACCAAAACAGATCCTGACATAAACTTTCTGTGAAATAAATCACTGCTGTTTGTTTGTTTTATAAGTTTCCTCTGTATTTATTTCTGCTGTAAACTGTCAAAATAACCACTAATGATCCACTGTAAACATAAATATCATGTAAATATGTGTCAAATCAGATCAATATAAAGCCTGGTCCATAAACACAAATATTCAGAATATATTTAGTATTTCATATATTCATCATATTTTTAATCAATCTTGTCATATTTTCTGTTCTCCTTCTAAGTAATTCTAACTATTATTAAAGTTGTCCACATTTTCTAAACAGAAATAAACCTCTTTGTTGGTGTCGACTGTGAGTAGAACTTACCTTTTTTGGAAATGTGACTCTCTCTGAACAAAACACAACCTGAACCGAGGCTTAACGCCAGAAAATATGGGACGGAGTCTTAACTGTGATGGGTTCACTGTCGATGACACGTCTTTAAATATTACACACTTCATTCACTTTTTAATGAGCCAAGCTGTTTTTAAATACACTTTCATTCAGACATAAATATTCGACTCCTACATTCCTCTTAAACACTAGCTTTAGCCGAGACAAAGTGGAGTTTGGCTCAAAAAAGAAGTAACTGTGACATATAAGAATTGTCCGTTTTAAACTACTCACGACAGAAACTACGGAGCAAGACTGAAGCTGAACAACCCTTAGTTATGATCAGGAAAAATGTGCAAGGCTGTGTTTAGTTCAGGAACTATTGGAAAAAAGCCCTTTGTGGAGTATTTCTAGGTGAGAACAACCCTCTGTTATGGCTTTGTTTAGTTCAGAAACTATTAAACTAAGGTACGAGCCTGAGCTACTATTAAAGACACTAATGAGACAGATTTACCTGAAACGTCCTCGGTTTGAAACGATCACAGCAGACGTCCCATACTTTCCAGCGTCAATCGTATAAAGAGGATCTCATTGACCTTTTGTAAAATCCTTCTGGTCCAAGGCCAACAAAGGTCACTTCAACCCAAACACTTTCTGTATGTTTCATCATTTGTCGTGTTTAAATGAAAAAGCTCAGAGGCAGTGGAAATGCAGCGATACACAAAAAGTCCTTTATTGTGTGTTTTTGTCTTTTCACTTTTAATGTTGTCAATTGATCACCTCTTTTTTGTACACAAAAAAAAAACAGCTGTAAATGATCGAAAAAACCCCAGAAAGCAGCAAACGTCTCCAAATAAAGTCACATCTGAATTTGTGTCATGCCTCTGTCGGGTTTAATCCAGTTTAATCCGGTTCAGTCCAGCTGTTTTTAATCCAGATTTGATGGGGTTTGGGTCCGGTTTTTGGGGAGTTCTGAATGAGTCCTAAATGCGCGTGAGCTGGTGCCACAGACTCGACGGAAGAATACTCTCCACTTTCTCCATGATGAAGTTGAGAGGAGCGAACAGCGTGCTCAGGAACTGCAAAAACAAAACAACAGATTAGGAAAAGATTTTTACCTTTGTTCAAGCACTTTTTACTTTAATGTCTCTCTTCTTCCTCAATTCTTTGTTAATGTGGACGTCTTTAACTTTTTAATCTGACCATTTTCTGATCTAATTGTGCACTAATTTTTTAATATCTTTGTAAATTTATAATTAAAATGCATTGAAATATGAAAACACAAAATTCTTATACAGTTACTTTCAACTCCTTACTTACACTAACTTAAAATGATTTAAAAACCAATGATATATGAATCAAAGGAAGTGAGGACAAAGGAGCGAGGACAGAGGAGCGAGGACAGAGGGTGATAGGGGCTGCAGGTCAAACAGGTTTACAAAGAGGCAAAGATAAGAGCTGCAGTAAAAAACACTTAATCTGATTCACTTCAAAGAGAACTTCACAGTAAAAAAACTGCACTGTTTTAGACCCACTTTAACCAGTGACATTTAGATTCTCAAATACGAGGTAAAAGTGAGTCTAAACGAGGTAAAAGTGAGTCTGAATGAAGTAAAAGTGAGTCTAAACGAGGTAAAAGTGAGTCTAAACGAGGTAAAAGTGAGTCTGAATGAGGTAAAAGTGAGTCTAAACGAGGTAAAAGTGAGTCTAAACGAGGTAAAAGTGAGTCTAAACGAGGTAAAAGTGAGTCTAAATGAGGTAAAAGTGAGTCTAAACGAGGTAAAAGTGAGTGTAATGAGGTAAAAGTGAGTCTAAACAAGGTAAAAGTGAGTGTAATGAGGTAAAAGTGAGTGTAATGAGGTAAAAGTGAGTGTAATGAGGTAAAAGTGAGTCTAAACGAGGTAAAAGTGAGTCTAAATGAGGTAAAAGTGAGTGTAATGAGGTAAAAGTGAGTCTAATGAGGTAAAAGTGAGTCTAAACGAGGTAAAAGTGAGTCTGAACGAGGTAAAAGTGAGTCTAAACGAGGTAAAAGTGAGTCTAAACGAGGTAAAAGTGAGTCTAAACGAGGTAAAAGTGAGTGTAATGAGGTAAAAGTGAGTCTAAACGAGGTAAAAGTGAGTGTAATGAGGTAAAAGTGAGTCTAAAGGAGGTAAAAGTGAGTCTAAAGGAGATAAAAGTGAGTCTAAAAGAGGTAAAAGTGAGTCTAAATGAGGTAAAAGTGAGTGTAATGAGGTAAAAGTGAGTCTAAACGAGGTAAAAGTGAGTCTAAATGAGGTAAAAGTGAGTCTAAACGAGGTAAAAGTGAGTCTAAACGAGGTAAAAGTGAGTGTAATGAGGTAAAAGTGAGTCTAAAGGAGGTAAAAGTGAGTGTAATGAGGTAAAAGTGAGTCTAAAAGAGGTAAAAGTGAGTCTAAAGGAGATAAAAGTGAGTCTAAATGAGGTAAAAGTGAGTCTAAATGAGGTAAAAGTGAGTGTAATGAGGTAAAAGTGAGTCTAAATGTGGTAAAAGTGAGTCTAAATGAGGTAAAAGTGAGTGTAATAAGGTAAAAGTGAGTCTAAATGAGGTAAAAGTGAGTGTAATGAGGTAAAAGTGAGTCTAAACGAGGTAAAAGTGAGTCTAAACGAGGTAAAAGTGAGTGTAATGAGGTAAAAGTGAGTCTAAATGTGGTAAAAGTGAGTCTAAATGTGGTAAAAGTGAGTCTAAACGAGGTAAAAATGAGTCTAAATGAGGTAAAAGTGAGTCTAAACGAGGTAAAAAGGAGTCTAAACGAGGTAAAAATTAGTCTAAATGAGGTAAAAGTGAGTCTAAACGAGGTAAAAAGGAGTCTAAACGAGGTAGAAATTAGTCTAAATGAGGTAAAAGTGAGTCTAAACGAGGTAAAAAGGAGTCTAAACGAGGTAAAAATTAGTCTAATGAGGTAAAAGTGAGTCTAAATGTGGTAAAAGTGAGTCTAAAGGAGGTAAAAGTGAGTCTAAATGTGGTAAAAGTGAGTCTAAACGAGGTAAAAGTGAGTGTAATGAGGTAAAAGTGAGTGTAATGAGGTAAAAGTGAGTCTAAATGAGGTAAAAGTGAGTCTAAATGTGGTAAAAGTGAGTCTAAACGAGGTAAAAGTGAGTCTAAACGAGGTAAAAGTGAGTCTAATGAGGTAAAAGTGAGTCTAAAGGAGGTAAAAGTGAGTCTAAATGTGGTAAAAGTGAGTCTAAACGAGGTAAAAGTGAGTCTAAACGAGGTAAAAGTGAGTCTAATGAGGTAAAAGTGAGTCTAAATGAGGTAAAAGTGAGTGTAATGAGGTAAAAGTGAGTCTAAAGGAGGTAAAAGTGAGTCTAAAGGAGATAAAAGTGAGTCTAAAAGAGGTAAAAGTGAGTCTAAATGAGGTAAAAGTGAGTCTAATGAGGTAAAAGTGAGTCTAATGAGGTAAAAGTGAGTCTAAACGAGGTAAAAGTGAGTCTAAATGAGGTAAAAGTGAGTCTAAACGAGGTAAAAGTGAGTCTAAACGAGGTAAAAGTGAGTGTAATGAGGTAAAAGTGAGTCTAAAGGAGGTAAAAGTGAGTGTAATGAGGTAAAAGTGAGTCTAAAAGAGGTAAAAGTGAGTCTAAAGGAGATAAAAGTGAGTCTAAATGAGGTAAAAGTGAGTGTAATGAGGTAAAAGTGAGTCTAAATGTGGTAAAAGTGAGTGTAATGAGGTAAAAGTGAGTCTAAACGAGGTAAAAGTGAGTCTAAAGGAGATAAAAGTGAGTCTAAATGAGGTAAAAGTGAGTGTAATGAGGTAAAAGTGAGTCTAAATGAGGTAAAAGTGAGTGTAATGAGGTAAAAGTGAGTCTAAATGTGGTAAAAGTGAGTCTAAATGAGGTAAAAGTGAGTGTAATGAGGTAAAAGTGAGTCTAAATGAGGTAAAAGTGAGTGTAATGAGGTAAAAGTGAGTCTAAATGTGGTAAAAGTGAGTCTAAATGAGGTAAAAGTGAGTGTAATGAGGTAAAAGTGAGTCTAAATGAGGTAAAAGTGAGTGTAATGAGGTAAAAGTGAGTCTAAATGAGGTAAAAGTGAGTCTAAACGAGGTAAAAGTGAGTGTAATGAGGTAAAAGTGAGTCTAAATGTGGTAAAAGTGAGTCTAAATGTGGTAAAAGTGAGTCTAAACGAGGTAAAAATGAGTCTAAATGAGGTAAAAGTGAGTCTAAAGGAGGTAAAAGTTAGAGTAATGAGGTAAAAGTGAGTCTAACGAGGTAAAAGTGAGTCTAAACGAGGTAAAAATTAGTCTAAATGAGGTAAAAGTGAGTCTAAACGAGGTAAAAAGGAGTCTAAACAAGGTAAAAATTAGTCTAATGAGGTAAAAGTGAGTCTAAATGTGGTAAAAGTGAGTCTAAACGAGGTAAAAGTGAGTCTAAACGAGGTAAAAGTGAGTCTAACGAGGTAAAAGTGAGTGTAATGAGGTAAAAGTGAGTGTAATGAGGTAAAAGTGAGTCTAAATGAGGTAAAAGTGAGTCTAAAGGAGGTAAAAGTGAGTCTAAATGTGGTAAAAGTGAGTCTAAACGAGGTAAAAGTGAGTCTAAACGAGGTAAAAGTGAGTCTAATGAGGTAAAAGTGAGTCTAAATGAGGTAAAAGTGAGTCTAATGAGGTAAAAGTGAGTCTAAACGAGGTAAAAGTGAGTCTAAACGAGGTAAAAGTGAGTCTAAACGAGGTAAAAGTGAGTCTAATGAGGTAAAAGTGAGTCTAAATGAGGTAAAAGTGAGTCTAATGAGGTAAAAGTGAGTCTAATGAGGTAAAAGTGAGTCTAAACGAGGTAAAAGTGAGTCTAAATGAGGTAAAAGTGAGTCTAAACGAGGTAAAAGTGAGTCTAAACGAGGTAAAAGTGAGTCTAAACGAGGTAAAAGTGAGTCTAAACGAGGTAAAAGTGAGTCTAATGAGGTAAAAGTGAGTCTAAACGAGGTAAAAGTGAGTCTAAACGAGGTAAAAGTGAGTCTAAACGAGGTAAAAGTGAGTCTAAACGAGGTAAAAGTGAGTCTAATGAGGTAAAAGTGAGTCTAAACGAGGTAAAAGTGAGTCTAATGAGGTAAAAGTGAGTCTAAACGAGGTAAAAGTGAGTCTAATGAGGTAAAAGTGAGTCTAAACGAGGTAAAAGTGAGTCTAAACGAGGTAAAAGTGAGTCTAAACGAGGTAAAAGTGAGTCTAAACGAGGTAAAAGTGAGTCTAATGAGGTAAAAGTGAGTCTAAACGAGGTAAAAGTGAGTCTAAACGAGGTAAAAGTGAGTCTAAACGAGGTAAAAGTGAGTCTAAATGAGGTAAAAGTGAGTCTAAACGAGGTAAAAGTGAGTCTAAATGAGGTAAAAGTGAGTGTAATGAGGTAAAAGTGAGTCTAAATGAGGTAAAAGTGAGTCTAATGAAGTAAAAGTGAGTCTAACGAGGTAAAAGTGGATTTAATAAAGTTGTATTAATGAGTGGCAGAACAAACGAGTGGGGTCAGAGTAAACTCACGGCTTTAGCGAAGACCCCCATGAGTTCAGGAAACTGGTGCGTGAGCAGAGCCAACATGGCCGTGAAGGAACAGAGCCCCGCCGTGAACAGGATGAAGAACGGGAGCTCCTTCTTCGGATAAACTGACACTTCATGAAACACTGCTTCCACGAAGAACGCACCGGTAAGGAAAGGAGACAAGGAGACAAGGAGAGAGGAGACAAGGAGAGAGGAGACAAGGAGAGAGGAGAGAGGGGAGGAGACAAGGAGAGAGGAGAGAGGGAAGGAGACAAGGAGAGAGGAGACAAGGAGAGAGGGAGGGGAGGAACAAGAGAGAGGAACAAGGAGAGAGAGAAAGGAGGAGACAAGGAGAGAGGAGACAAGGAGAGAAGGAAAAGGAGAGAGGAGACAAGGAGAGAGGAGAGAAGGAGGGAGACAAGGAGAGAGGAGACAAGGAGGGAGGGGACAAGGAGAGAGGGGACAAGGAGAGAGGGGACAAGGAGAGAGGAGAGAGGGAAGGAGACAAGGAGAGAGGAGACAAGGAGACAAGGAGAGAGGAGAGAGGAAAGGAGACAAGGAGAGAGGAGAGAGGGGAGGAGACAAGGAGAGAGGCGACAAGGAGAGAGGAGAGAGGGGAGGAGACAAGGAGAGAGGAGACAAGGAGAGAGGAGAGGAAGGAGACAAGGAGAGAGGAGAGAGGGGGGAGGAGACAAGGAGAGAGGCGACAAGGAGAGAGGAGACAAGGAGAGAGGGGAGAGGGAAGGAGACAAGGAGAGAGGAGAGAGGGGAGGAGACAAGGAGAGAGGCGACAAGGAGAGAGGAGACAAGGAGAGAGGGGAGAGGGAAGGAGAGAGGACAGAGGAAAGGAGACAAGGAGAGAGGATGGAGGAGAGGAGACAAGGAGAGAGGAGAGAGGAAAGGAGAGAGGGGAGGAGACAAGGAGAGAGGGAAGGAGAGACGAGAGAGGACAGAGGAAAGGAGACAAGGAGACAGGAAAGGAGACAAGGAGAGAGGATGGAGGAGAGGAGACAAGGAGAGGAAAGGAGACAAGGAGAGAGGAGAGAGGGGAGGAGACAAGGAGAGAGGAGAGAGGGAAGGAGAGACGAGAGAGGACAGAGGAAAGGAGACAAGGAGACAGGAAAGGAGACAAGGAGAGGAGGGAAGGAAACAGGAGAGAGGGACAAATGTTAGTTTGGAGGAAAAAATACTGGTTTAGTCCTGATTTATTTGGAGCAGAGACCTGATTCAGTCCAGTTTAGGTTTAAGTTTAGTCTGGTCCAGTCCGGGTCCAGTCCGGGTCCAGTCCGGGTCCAGTCCGGGTCCAGTCCCGGTCTAGTCTCAGTCCAGTCCGGTCCTAGTCCTGTCCAGTCCTGGTCCAGTCCTGTCTCTTTCAGTCTCAGTCTGGTCCAGTCCGCCGTCGGGTCCAGTCCCGGTCCAGTCCGGGTCCAGTCCCGGTCTAGTCCCGGTCCGGTCCAGTCCGGGTCCAGTCCCGGTCCAGTCATGCTCCAGTCCCGGTCCAGTCCCGCTCCAGTCCTGGTCCAGTCCAGTCCAGTCCAGTCCCGGTCTAGTCCCGGTCCAGTCCCGGTCCAGTCCCGGTTCAGTCCTGGTTTAGTGTCTTACTGGGTAGCAGCTCTCTGTCGGCGGTCTCTGTGCAGATGGGGTAGGGGTAGAACAGGTGACCCTTCTCCAGAGGATACGGGATCATCCTGAACGCTGTGGAAACAAGACCATTATCCACAAAGACCAGACTCTGTACCCCCCAGATACCCCCCGGAGCCGAGCGGGTACGTACTGCCCTCCCAGGTGCAGTGCAGCAGGTTGAGCGCCCCCTCCACCCGTTTCCAGTGCTGCAGGTGGAAGAAGGCGTAGGCGATGGCCTCACTGTCTCCACGTTTGAGGATGTGCTCCGGAGGAAGAATCAGACTCTTCATCTCCAACAAATACTGACAGAAAAAAGAACGATGTTAGGAATAAAACCCAGACTAAACCCAGACCCAGGTTTTCAGTTCAACAGTAAAAAGTATTTGTCCCTTTCCCCGATTTCTTTTTTTTTTTGCACATTCGTTACACACAGTTTTAAAGTTATAGCCAAACCCTATGTGATAAAGTAATTGCCCCCCTTGTTAAATCAGGAATTAAATGTGATAAATCAAGAAATCACTTAAACAGAACCTGTCTGACAAAGAGAAGCAGGACAAAAGAAATGAGAAGCAAACTGAGCGAGGGTCTTACTTTAGGAACGTGTGGGTTGAACTCCACCGCTCTGTGAATGGCTTCTACTGCGTTCATCTCTGCTGTGCTCAGGCCTCGTCTGGACGCTGCTTCTGGAGAAAACCTGCAGCAGAAACTAAATTTAACTCACTGACATTTCTCTACAACATCAGAGGATCATCAGAGGATCATCAGAGCCTCTCCAGATTAAAGACAGAGAGAAAAAATGTTTGTCCAAATAAAATAAATAGTGTAAAATAAAATAAAATGACTGCTAGAAATATACAAGAGGCCAGTCTGGAAAACACTTACAGCGCTGTGAAAAAGTCTTTGCCCTTTTCCTGATTTCTTATTTGTACTTTTATTATTTTAATTGTTATATGTGTTTGATGAAGAAAAAAATAAGACATCAGGAAGAGGGCAATTACTTTTTCACAGCACTGTATGTCAAAGGTTTCTTGATGCATTGAAGACTGTAATATTAACGTCCAAAACTAATCCTGCAGTGGTTTAGAACATCTGGCATTTAGTAAAACTGTAAATATGTGCAGTTTAATACATTCTGAGAGATGGAATATTAATTTGATTTATTTAGTGATCTCTATATTCATTGGTGTTATGTTATTTCTCGTTTAACATGTATTTATTTATTATAACGTCAAAGAAAATGTTCCTAAATCGACTTCTATCAAGACACTGGACAAAAACAATGAGTTCTGGACCAAATGTAATTAATAAAGCAGTAAAAATGCGCTGCGGGCTGAACATTTATCACAGAAACAGTGTGTTGTGGCTCATAGACGTCAGACCCCAGCTCCGTCTCAGACCCGAGCGAACGGTGGAAGGTGATACTCACTTGTCGGACACCGCCCTGGCTTTGAGCAGCGCTGCCGTGTAGCAGATCGTGGCAGATTTAGGTAAACTAATATCTGCAAGAGACACAAACACAAAGAGTTAGAGACGGAGCTTTGAGGGGGTTTCATCGCCGCAAGACACGAACCAGAGTCTAAGAACGCAGGCTTTTAGGGACAAGACGCTGGTACTTTCTATTCTCTCGATGTTTCTAATAACGCTCTCATTTTCGTATTTTTTTATTGTTGTCATTGTACTTTTTACTAACTACTCTCTAAAAAAACTCTCACTGTTGTACTTTCCTTCTACTCTAGTTTGTATAGTTTATGTCTCACCGTCGTACTTTCCTTCTACTCTAGTTTGTATAGTTTATGTCTCACCGTCGTACTCTCCTTCTACTCTAGTTTGTATAGTTTATGTCTCACCGTCGTACTGTCCTTCTACTCTAGTTTGTACGGTTTATGTCTCACCGTCGTACTTTCCTTCTACTCTAGTTTGTACGGTTTATGTCTCACCGTCGTACTTTCCTTCTACTCTAGTTTGTACGGTTTATGTCTCACCGTTGTACTCTCCTTCTGCTCTAGTTTGTATAGTTTATGTCTCACCGTCGTACTTTCCTTCTACTTTAGTTTGTATGGTTTATGTCTCACCGTCATACTTTCCTTCTACTTTAGTTTGTATGGTTTATGTCTCACCGTTGTACTCTCCTTCTGCTCTAGTTTGTATAGTTTATGTCTCACCGTCGTACTTTCCTTCTACTTTAGTTTGTATGGTTTATGTCTCACCGTCGTACTTTCCTTCTACTTTAGTTTGTATAGTTTATGTCTCACCGTCATACTTTCCTTCTACTCTAGTTTGTATAGTTTATGTCTCACCGTCGTACTTTCCTTCTACTCTAGTTTGTATAGTTTATGTCTCACCGTCGTACGTTCCTTCTACTCTAGTTTGTATAGTTTATGTCTCACCGTCGTACTTTCCTTCTACTCTAGTTTGTACGGTTTATGTCTCACCGTCGTACTTTCCTTCTACTCTAGTTTGTACGGTTTATGTCTCACCGTCGTACTTTCCTTCTACTCTAGTTTGTACGGTTTATGTCTCACCGTCGTACTTTCCTTCTACTCTAGTTTGTACGGTTTATGTCTCACCGTCGTACTTTCCTTCTACTTTAGTTTGTATGGTTTATGTCTCACCGTCGTACGTTCCTTCTACTTTAGTTTGTATAGTTTATGTCTCACCGTCGTACTTTCCTTCTACTCTAGTTTGTATAGTTTATGTCTCACCGTCGTACTTTCCTTCTACTCTAGTTTGTATAGTTTATGTCTCACCGTCGTACTCTTCTTCTACTCTAGTTTGTATAGTTTATGTCTCACCGTCGTACTTTCCTTCTACTCTAGTTTGTATAGTTTATGTCTCACCGTCGTACTTTCCTTCTACTCTAGTCTGTATAGTTTATGTCTCACCGTCGTACTTGGCCAGCACGGCCTGGACGTCGGCGTAGTTCTGCAGCTCCAGCAGCGACTCCAGCAGGTTCTCGTGGATGTTGAACATACTGAGGAGAGGGAACTCCTTCATTAACTGGAAAACACACAGCTGTTGTTACATGTAATACCAGGCAGGGGGCGCCGCAGCGGCTCACATCAGGCTCAGAGTGGGACGGGTTCTTACTTACATCTCTCATCATTTTCACGGCTTCTCGAGTGCGGCCCAGTTTCCTCGAGCACATGGCCAAGCGCCGCTTTATATAAACCAGGACGTTAGTGTCTCTTCCTGAAAAAACACCAGAAGAAACACAGGAATTAATACAAATAACACATTCACTTAGAGCAAGTTCCAACCTGAGACTGGGTTAGACCAGGTTAGAGGAATCTTGAGTCCAGAAAAATACTACAACAATACTATAAAAATATGTTGGTAACTCAAGTCTGTCTGAAGTCCATCACTTTCAAACCACTCTCAAAACTCTAAGCACTTTGACAAAACAATATATATATACTGTATATGTCTTTTATTTTTGTGTATTTTATTTTATTCTTTTAACCTATGTAACTGAAATATAAAGGAGCTTCTCTTTAGAACTGTTCTCTTTAGAACAATTCCAGCTCTTTGAACCACATCCACATTTGTCTCTTTTAAAAAGCTGATTTTTGATGCTGACGTCAGACGACGGCGTCTTCATGAGACCTTCCTGCTTCCTGTTTATTATAATCATCATTGTTGTTCCCAATATGGTCTTAAACCCTCCTCAGGATTCATTAATGGTGGTTTTTACAAACCTATGAAGAGCCCTTTCAAATTGTCTAAAAGATACACTACAACACATCCTTGATCCACTGTGGCGTGAACTTCTTTATGTTGTTGGGTTAAAAACCACAAACAGAGTTGGTTTATCACCTGGTTGTGTATTATTTTATTATTCTCATGCAAACAGACCAACTGCAGATTTGTAGATCTTATATTATACAGTATACAGACTGTGGGTGAACTCACTGTGCTGTGCCTCGTACTGCGTGCCGTGATGCTGCAGCTGTTGACTGCGTCTGTAGCAGCCTTCTCCTGCTTTTAAAGCCTGTTTGAACAGACGCTCGGCCTCCATTATCGTCGTGGCCTCTTCTTCTGCCAAAAGGATGTACGCCGTCGCACAACTGCAGACACAAACCAGTTAAAACAGGACAGGACTTTCTCCTGCACATATCTGATGTAGCCTCAATGTAACGGCAGTAGTTTGTCCACTAGAGGGAGCCGTGACTCACTCTTCCAGCTCCAGAGCCTCATGAGCCGCAGAGATTCGAGCCTGAGGGTTCCTCTCTCTCCAGGCTTTCTGCATGACTGAAAACGCACAGAAACACAACAAACAAGTGGAAAGTTTAATGTTTTTATTTCTGAAGCCAGTCAACTCTGAATAAGACTTTGTAAAAAGTAAGAACAGAGGTATCTCACTGGCGTCGGCCGGTCTGAGGTGATCAGAGTCACAGGTGAAGAAGGTCTGATGATCCTGAGCCGACAGATTCATGTCGTAGTAGGTCAGCGGCTCTCGACCCGTCACCCAGGTGTATCTGAGTAGAATGGGAGAGTTTAGAGACAAACCAAAAAGAGAGAACTGGGTCTTACAGTGAGACTCACCGATTATACTCTGCTCCTCGAAATAAATTCAACGGATTTCTCCAAACTTTACATTCTGCAGAAAAAATAGAGACAATGTCAAGGGTAAACTTTTACAGAACAGCTTTAAAACACAGATTTTAAACAATACAGCAGCTTTAGAGGGTCAAAACTTCAACTAAATCAGCTTTAGAGGGTCAAAACTACAACTAAATAACTTTAGAGGGTCAAAACTACAACTACAGCAGCTTTAGAGGGTCAAAACTACAACTAAATCAGCTTTAGAGGGTCAAAACTACAATTACAGCAGCTTTAGAGGGTCAAAACTACAACTACAGCAGCTTTAGAGGGTCAAAACTACAACTACAGCAGCTTTAGAGGGTCAAAACTCAAACTACAGCAGCTTTAGAGGGTCAAAACTACAACTACAGCAGCTTTAGAGGGTCAAAACTACAACTACAGCAGCTTTAGAGGGTCAAAACTACAACTACAGCAGCTTTAGAGGGTCAAAACTACAACTACAGAAGCTTTAGAGGGTCAAAACTCAAACTACAGCAGCTTTAGAGGGTCAAAACTACAACTACAGCAGCTTTAGAGGGTCAAAACTACAACTACAGCAGCTTTAGAGGGTCAAAACTACAACTACAGCAGCTTTAGAGGGTCAAAACTACAACTACAGCAGCTTTAGAGGGTCAAAACTACAACTACAGCAGCTTTAGAGGGTCAAAACTACAACTACAGCAGCTTTAGAGGGTCAAAACTCAAACTAGAGCAGCCTCAGAGGGTTTGTGGTTGTGTAAAGCTCTGACCGGAGACGCTCTGTCGGCTGGAGTCCGTCTCTCCATTGCTGCTGTTGTTGTTGGTGGGAGAGCTGCTGTCCACTCCGCCCAGCAGGGGGCGCAGGTGACTCACCGACACCTGCTCGATGAACGACGTGCCGTATTTTCTGAAGTACCACCATTCAAAAATCTGAAACACACGCAGATGAAACAGGTTCAGGTTTATTTAGTTGATCAGTGAGCGTCTGTGGGGAACAGCCAATAGGGTTCAACCTGGAGACAAGGAGGCGGGGCTATTTCAGATGAGGATAAAAACTGTTTAAAACTCTAAAGGTTAAATAAGTTAAAATGTAAAACCGTCAAAACCAAGATGCACATTCAAAAGACCATGGCAGCAGGGTCTTTATTGTTCTGCTGCAGATTGTAATAAAGTTTGTTGGAGGCAGAAAGACGTAATATATAATCTATAAATACAAGTGTGTCTCAGGTTAGACACAGACTGAGCTCAGCCTCAGGAAGAAAACATGGTTCATTAATAAAGGATCTAATTCAAAACCACTCAAGCACTGATTCCTAAGAACCTGAGATGAAACGTGGAGATTTTTTGGAATATCGTATTAACTTGTAGATTATAAACCAGACATGTCCAAAGTCTGGCCTCGAGGGAAATCATTTTCCTGTTTTCCAAAAAAAGAGAAATGATTTCCAAACAGGGACTTTCAACTAAAACTATGAAAATATGAACAAAGAAACTAAAGTTAAGCTACAAGTCAAAAAAGGAGACCTTAAACAAACACTGCAGCTACAAAAACAACTTATAGAAAAGTCTGGATGAATTTTCAACTTTAAACAATGGATCCAAACTGGTTTAGCTCCATACTTTTATTTATTTTTTATTTTATTATTTATTTATTTTTATTTTAGAATTTGTTTCTTTTTTTTATTATTATTTAGGTATTTTTATTCTCTTTTTATCATTATGTATTTATTTGATTTTTTTATATTTTTCATTTACTTTTATACTTTGACTTTTATTGCACAATATGTTATTAATACAAAGCCTTTCCAGCATTATGGTTAACTAAGGTTGTTTTAATGTGAATAAAGTTGGGCTAAAAGAGTGGTTGAAACTCACCAGAATGAGTCCTGAAATGAGAGAGGAGGTCCCGGTCAGAGCCACGTAGAACTTGGGCGTCAGCGTGTTCAGAAACATGCTCACTAAAAAAAACAAAACACAAAGAGAAAGAAGCATTAAAATCACATTAAACAGCATTTACACCACTGAGACAGGGTTTCTTTGAAGAGACATCTCCAAAGAAATAAACAGAAGTGGGACAGGTCTTCGGAGAAAAAACACAGCAAACGATTAGAACATGAATCAAATATGAAGCACAGATTTCCCAGGATGCACTGCAGCGAGAAACACAAAGGAGCAGAGTTAAATACAGCGTCGAGGAAACACAACAGAGACAATAACTGAGAATAACTGAGAATGCTACAAATAAGAACTGCATTTTTAAACGTATAATGAAAGACTTTTGTTAGAAATAATAAGAACAGGATTAAATCAGGAATAAAACTGGTCAAAACTGGGACTAAAGTTAAAGGGATGTTGAAGGAGACTGGGCTGAAGGTGGATGAACAGACTTATTTTATTCATATTTTTATTGTGTTTCTAGGGACAGGTCCATAGCAGCAAAGACTCCTGCACAATGTCTAACTTTAAACAGTGAGACTTATTCAAAGACCAAACAATGCCACGTTTCAGATCTTAAAAAAAGCCAGTTCAAGGCACCACAGAATGCAATGATTTAAGAAAAACTGGTGATAATAGTAACACAATACAACCTATTTTCACACAAACATCAAAGCTCCAGTTCCTGATGTTCTTTTTTTGTCCCAGTCTCAGACTCCACTCTCCTCCAAAAGCAGCCTAGGGACCTCTCCTGCTTCTCTTTTATTAAAAAATAAAACCAGACCAGGTCAAAACTCAAACTACAGCGGCTTTAGAGGGTCAAAACTCAAACTACTACAGCTTTAGAGGGTCAAAACCCAAACTACAGCAGCTTTAGAAGGTCAAAACTCAAACTACAGCAGCTTTAGAGGGTCAAAACTCAAACTACAGCAGCTTTAGAAGGTCAAAACTCAAACTACTACAGCTTTAGAGGGTCAAAACTACAACTACAGCAGCTTTAGAGGGTCAAAACTCAAACTACAGCATCTTTAGAGGGTCAAAACTCAAACTACTACAGCTTTAGAGGGTCAAAACTACAACTACAGCAGCTTTAGAGGGTCAAAACTACAACTACAGCAGCTTTAGAGGGTCAAAACTACAACTACAGCAGCTTTAGAGGGTCAAAACTACAACTACAGCAGCTTTAGAGGGTCAAAACTCAAACTACAGCAGCTTTAGAGGGTCAAAACTCAAACTACAGCAGCTTTAGAGGGTCAAAACCCGAACTAAAACTGAAACAGTCTGACTCATGATGAACCTTTTCATGGAACTGAAAATATAACAAAAAGCCAGACTTCTCAAAATAAACCAGACTGGCTTGTGGTTTTGACCCAGTTTATCTGCTCTAAATATACAGATGCATCAATACACATCGAGTTAAAGACCCACGATCGAATAGTGTTGATGCAAAATGCTGCATCTGTCTCCTTTCTGGTTCGTGATGCTTTACAGAGTTAAAAAAAATAAAAAATAACGCTAAAGTAATCAGTGAGAAAAATGTCCTCAACAATATTTTTTCCAGTTTGGAGAAAGGTGGCTGGCAGATAATTCATGTGCTGAAGGAATTCAGGAGTTTATCTGAATGTCTATTTAATTTTAATTAAAAAAATATATCAATTGCTTTTAATTTTGGCCAAATATTTTATTAAATTAGCAGATAACATCAACTCATTTATAGTACAGCCCTTAAATTGTATTGAAACGTAATATTATGGTTCGCCATCAGTCACTAAATCAATATAAAATGAGGCCAGACGTAAGAAAGAGTGGAATAACCCACAGAGAAAAGTGAGCAGAATGTGTCTGTGGTTTGTCGTGATGTGAATCTATCAGAACACAGCCTCAGTTCTGTTTGAGCTGCAGCTGGACGTGTTTGTGTCTGAGCTCGAGAGGCTGCTCTTCACAAACAACAGCGTCTTTGAGCAGCGTCAGGACGGACTCGGAGCCGACAGCTGCTGCCTCTTCATTTAAAGAGACTCTCAGACGGACGGACGCTTCATTAACGACAGACGAAAGAGAGACGAAAGAGAGACGAAAGAGACGATGGGCTCAAGGACGAAGAACCGGAGAGAGATTCACCAAATACTGCGCTTTTTAAATTGTAGATTTTAGGTTTGAAATACAAGATCCAGGTTTACTTTTGGGCTTATTTATGAATAATGCATGAAAAAAGAGCTAAATTATGATAAGACCAGGATTAAAACTCTAATAAACAAAGAAGAAAAACCAAAAAACAATGATTAAAGGAAATAAAATCAGGACTAACTCTTCAAAAAACCAACAAGAACTAACAGCAGGTTTAAAACTGTGATTTAAATCCACTTCTGACCCAGAGAGCATCATGGGAAACTGAGGAGAGGGGCTCTAACAGGTTTAGAGCGAGGACTAAATGTCAAGAAGACGACAGAGAGGTGACCTTTAAGTGAAGCACAACACGAACAGAATCAAAACGGTAAAAACATGACCTGAAGAAGGGTCCAGCTTTAAACCAGGAAGAGTTCAGTCTGGATCAGTCTGGATCAGTCTGGATCAGTCTGGTTCAGTCTGGATCAGTCTGGATCAGTCTGGTTCAGTCTGGATCAGTCTGGATCAGTCTGGTTCAGTCATTATCATAAAGAATTCCTGAAGATGTAATGTTGTAAAACTTGGACTTGAACTGGTTTTAAGTGGATTTAAACAGGTTATAGATGGATTTGGACCGGTTTGATGTCCCACCATAGACTCCACATGAACCAAAATTAGATTATAACATGCGGTTGTTGGATTTTGTGATGATAAATGATGTATTGAGTTCATATTTTAGAGTCTGCAGCATTAACCTGGACCTGTGTGAGCTTTCAGTGCAGACTCTGGATCAGCTGCAGCAACAGAGTCACCAGAGAATAATACTGAAACTACAGCTATTCAAACGTGCAACTGAACTAACCCTTTCAGGTCACACGGCTGAGGTCGGTGAATCTCGGTGGATGTGTGATAGTGGCTTGAACCGTTTATGAGCTTAAAGAGCATCACTGACGGCTCATTACATGAAGACTTCAGTGAGACCAGAGCAAGGCAAAATAAGAATGAACCCAAGATTAAACCAGGACATAACTACACAAGCATCAATAAACCCAGGACAAAACCCAGGATTATTAAAGGACAAAACCAAGCTTCAGGAGGAAAAAAAGACTTTCCCTGAACTATTCCATAATTCATTTCTAATGCACCACTTCAATTTAACACAATACTTTTATGTAAATCTGACTTTCAGCACATTGTGGATGGAAATACTGGGTTTATTGGTTTTAGTCCCAGCCTCAGATCTCAACAAACACACAACATACAACACACACACACACACACACACACACACACACACACACACACACACACACACACACACACACACACACACACACACACACACACACACACACACACACACACACACACACACACACACACAAACACACACACACACACACACACACACACACACACACACACACACACACACACACACACACACACACACAACACACACAACACACAACACACACACACAACACACACAACACACATAACACACACAACACACACACACACACACACACACACACACACACACACACACACAACAAACACAACACACACACACACACACACAACAAACACAACACACACACACACACACACACACAACACACACAACACACACACACACACACACACACACACACACAACACACACACACACAACAAACATCACCAACACACACACACACACACACACAACAAACATCACCAACACACACACACACGAGCTGCTATCACACACATATACATAAACACACACCTGCTGTAGACACATCAGCACCAGACTAAAACCAGGACTAGAGCAGGTCTAAACCAGGACCAAAACCAGGACTAAACCAGGACTAAACCAGGACCAAAACCAGGACTAAACCAGGACTAAACCAGGACCAAAACCAGGACTAAACCAGGTCTAAACCAGGACTAAAACCAGGACTACAACCAGGACTAAACCAGGACCAAAACCAGGACTAAACCAGGACTAAACCAGGTCTAAACCAGGACCAAAACCAGGACTAAACCAGGACTAAACCAGGACCAAAACCAGGACTAAACCAGGTCTAAACCAGGACCAAAACCAGGACTACAGCAGGTCTAAGCCAGGACCAAAACCAGGACTACAGCAGGTCTAAACCAGGACCAAAACCAGGACTAAACCAGGACTAAACCAGGACTAAAACCAGGACTACAGCAGGTCTGAACCAGGTCTAAACCAGGACCAGAGCGGGTCTTAACCAGGTCTAAACCAGGACTAAACCAGGACTAAAACCAGGACTACAGCAGGTCATAACCAGGTCTAAACCAGGTCTAAACCAGGACTAGAGTGGGTCTAAACCAGGTACAAAACCAGGACTAGACCGGGTCTAAACCAGGACCTAGTGTAAAACCCTGTTGAAGCTGTAGTCCTCTTGGTGATGGTGATGATGATGACGGCTGGAGTCTCCGTTGCCGTGGAGACCTCCGTTAGAGACAGATCCGTTTCCGTGGTAACCACTGACTTCTGCTATTTTTGTCTCTGCCTCAAAACGACCAGAGTTTAGACCAAGATGAGGCTTATTTTAGAAAAAAACAGTTTAGTCCTGGTTTAGTCCTGGTTTAGACCTGGTTTAGTCCTGGTTTAGTCCTGGTTTAGTCCTGGTTTAGACCCACTCTGGTCCTGGTTTAGTCCCACTCTAGTCCTGGTTTAGTCCTGGTTTAGACCTGGTTTAGACCCGCTCTGGTCCTGGTTTAGACCTGGTTTAGTCCTGGTGTAGACCTGGTTTCGACCTGGTTTAGTCCTGGTTTAGACCCGGTTTAGACCTGGTTTAGTCCTGGTTTAGACCCGCTCTGGTCCTGGTTTCGACCTGGTTTAGACCTGGTTTAGTCCTGTTTAGTCCTGTTTAGTCCTGGTTTAGTCCTGGTTTAGTCCTGGTTTAGACCTGGTTTAGACCCGCTCTGGTCCTGGTTTAGTCCCACTCTAGTCCTGGTTTAGTCCTGGTTTCGACCTGGTTTAGTCCTGGTTTAGTCCTGGTTTAGACCCGGTTTAGTCCCGGTTTAGTCCCGGTTTAGTCCTGGTTTCGACCTGGTTTCGACCTGGTTTAGACCTGGTTTAGACCTGGTTTAGACCTGGTTTAGACCCGGTTTAGTCCTGGTTTAGTCCCGGTTTAGTCCTGGTTTCGACCTGGTTTCGACCTGGTTTCGACCTGGTTTCGACCTGGTTTAGACCTGGTTTAGACCCGGTTTAGACCCGGTTTAGTCCTGGTTTAGTCCTGGTTTAGTCCTGGTTTAGTCCTGGCTCCATCCAAATGTTTAAAAACCCTGTTAAATCCTGTAGTAGTTCATTAAAAACAGGAAACAGGACTTTATTAGTCTGATTTTATTCTTCCGTGAGGTCAGGTCAGACACAGACTGTGGGGTCAGAGGTCAAACGTGCACAGACAGCACCATTGTGTTTAACCAGGAGCGTACACGAGGGGTCAACGAGGTCACGCTCACAACAGACACTCATTAAAAACAACAATTAAAGGCCTTTTGAGGAATGGAAACTAGAATTCTGCTTAATTCATCACAGAAACGAATAATAACACGATTATTCATAAAGTGTATGTTTGATGGTAGTGAAGGTGGTTGGTTTGAGTCAGCGGCAGGTCAGGTTTAACTGTCTGTTAAACCAGGAAAAAGAGCAGATTAAACTCTTTATTTTGACTATATCTACAATAGATTTAGTCACAAAAATATAAAGGGTAATGGATTTTCAATGTGTATTTTCTTCAGTAATAATGTCTCTAATGAAAGTAAACTAGTCCTAACCTGTTCCGGCTGGTATTCAGGTTCCAAGTGTTAACATAGTTTATTTAAAGTGGTTCTCTTTTGGTCTCCTGTCGTCTTCCCGAGGCTCTAACAAATGTTTGTGTCTGACATCACTTCAGCGACGCTCAAAAACCTGAGTCTGACTGGATCTCTTCTCTTTCACTTTACTTTTTTACAGTGGTGGCACCTGACAGATCTGAAAATATTGACCTTTTTGCCTCCAAAAGAGCATTTCATTTTGTAATGTTCATGAAAGAACAAATATCAGACGAAGTGAGACCTACTGTTTTTATTTGCTTTTATCTTTAATATTTGGTCTGTCCACCTTTTGCAGAACTAAACTCAGACTAAAAGGAAAACAAAACAGGAACTAAAATAAAGACTCCATAAACAAGAACTGAACCAAGGACTAAACCAGGTCTGAACTAGGATTAAACCCAAGACTAAAACTTCTGAATCACGTCTAAAAAAAAGAACTAAACTAAGGCTAAATCACGAAAAAAACAAAAACAAAAACGAGCTAAAATAAGAACCAAAGACAAAACCAGGACAAAACCCAGGAAATAACACGGACTCCACCTTTTGCGGTAATTCCAGCAGAACATCTCTCTGGAACTATGTCAACACTAGAGTTATCCCAGGGCTTCTGTGAAATACCAGTGAAATGAGCCTAGCTTGTTTTATTGTACGAAAATGACATAAATCTCCTCATGATGCTCTATTCTATATTTTTAATCGAGCATAATGACTTTGTAGTTATTTCATTCATTTTATGGGTATTTAATGGCCAACATCAAGACTACATCAAGTATTTATGAACTTAAAAATACTTCTTCAGGAGTAGATTACCGTCATTCAGTCGCCAGTAAATATATGAGTCATTTCTTTAGACATTTCCTTTTCAAATGTGACTGCACACTTCTCGTCTCGTGTTTTAGATCCTGAAAACATGTCTCGAACAGGTTTCTACATCAGTTTTCTTCCTAAAAATGACGTTGGGTTTAAACGAGAGCAGACAGAGCCAGGGCTTTCCCAGAGAAACCCGCTGCTCTCATTGTTCTTTGACTTAATTAAAGGAAACAGTGAGACTGAGTCGCTGTCGAAAACTGAACCGAGTCGGAGCGTCGAGTCTGACCCCGAGACGACCTCAGACGGTTTTAAAGAGACGGGATCAGACAGACTTTACGGGAGGTTAAAACTGGGATGAACCAGGTGAATGTGTTGATGATAATGGAGAATACATAATAAGTTTGTGCTGTAATAGAATTAAACCTTCTGTCATAAACAAAAAGACTAAATCTGGTCAAAGACAAAACTGAGACTAAGATAAAGACAACACAAGGGAAGAAACAAGGACTCAACCAAGACCAAAACCGGTCTAAACCAAAGACTAAACCAGGACAAAACCAAAAACTAAGACTAAAGACAGACAAAAAAAGAACTAAAATAAAGACTCCATAAAGACTTATCAGGTCTTAAACAAGGACTGAACCTAGGACAAAACCCAGGAATTAACACGGACTAAACCAGGTCTGAACTGGGACTAAACCCAAGACTATCCTGAGACTAAACCCAGGATTAAAACGCATCAAAACTAAATCAGTCTCAGAGCAATTTAAATTGAGCCTAAACAAACGCAGAAAAGTTAAATACTTGCAAAAACTCAGACCTCACTGTGACTGAAAGTTCACTGGTCTCTGTCTGAGGCCCATGTTGTTACGTATCTACCTCACTCTGTAACAGACGCCCACATAAAGTGAGTAATGGTCCTGTTTCTGGACACACTTCATCAAATCTCTGTCGAAGTGTGAAGGACCTCAGACAAAATCTATAAAAATCTGAGACGACCTCGATGCAGCTCTGAGGCGTTAATCTGAGAGAAAGGTTTGGAAAAGACCAAAAGGGAGGGTCTCACTCTTTAACGAGGTACAGTTTTGGTTTGTTTTGTTCTGCAGAACCTGGGCTGACAGAATATATGTGCTTTAGCCTGTCACTTAAAAAGAAAAGGTAGATCTGGGGTTATTAACCGTTTTAAATAAACACATGAGAATAAACAAAAAAACCACTGGAGCACACATTAACCCCAAAAGTGTCCGATAGGAAAGTATATACAAATGTGGTTCTAAGAAAACTAACAAAGTACTTGTGTTTGGTCTATTACACACAAATGTCTTGAGTGATGCATTCTGGGAAATGTAGTTTGAACAAAAAACCCCATTGTGCTAAACCTGAGTAAAGTCCACCTTAGGTATGATTTCTGTCAAAATAACCCAAGTCTAAACCAAAAGCATCATTCTATGGCTCTTTAGGATTCACTATAAGCATATTTTATTTAAACAATTGCAATCAATGCAACAAAAACGTGCAGCTAAAAGTGACTACAACCTTACATTTTATCACATTTCTAAACAATAGTTTAGGTTTTTAACTGTAGCTGCAAAGAAAACATGCTTTTTCACTTTTTAGCAGGCTATATATTCATTTCCGTGGATATATTTGCTTCACTTTTTACATTTTGTGCCTCAGAGCTAACAAAACATGCTGCTAAATCTGGACTAAAATGGAACAGACATGACTGAGTCATGTAAACATGAGACATGACTGTGTCTACAGTATTTCTATGACTATTTCTGATTGAATATAAGCTTATTTTAAAGCCACTACTGCTTTGATTCAATGAAAACATGCTGCTAAACCTGGCCAAAAAAACCAACACAGCTCACATTTCGCTCAAAATAAAGTCTAAAGCAAAAGAGATGTTTATATTTATTCTATCACTCTTTATGATTCACTATAAACTCATTTTATATTCACAGAATGGAGGTAAATAGAGAACATGTTTGATTTAAGACAGGTTTAGCAGCATGTTTTATTGGTATCATGGCAGAAATGGGAATAAAATGACCTTATTGTGAATAAGAACACGCAATATATTTAATATTTCTGGTGATGTTGGTTTAGACTTTGGTTATTTTGATAAAAATGTGAGCTATGTTTGATTTGAGTCAGGTTTAGCAGCACGTTTTGTTAGCATTTGGTCACAAAATGCAAAAGACTGCCTCAGAATAAGCTTTTTTACAGCTATTGTTAAAAATCTGAGCTGTTATGAGGTAAATTGACAAAATGTGGGTTTGTAGAAACATTCAGCAGCATGTTTTGTTAGCATTCGTTGCCAAAATGCTTCAGAAAAATCAAAAATAGCTACAGATACAACACATAGACTGCAATGGTAAAGAACAGGCCTGGTTTTCAAGGGTTGGATGCTAAAAAATGCCAAAAATGGATAGAAAATAGATAAATGAGTGGGATTTTTGTGATGTACTTACGTGAAGACTCTGTGCCGAACATGTCTAGGCCTCGAGCTGCGATGGAGGGAGCGAGGAAAGGAGGCGAGGAGGCAGGGAGCGAGGGGACAGGAGAGAAGAGAGAGATTGACGAGTGGGCAGCAGCTAAACAGCGGGGGGCATCCGAGCAGCACAAAGCATCCAGCGCTCGGGACGGTTCTTTGTAAATCCACAAGAAAAGAATGGAGGAAAAAATAAAAGAGGGATTAATCCAAAGGAAGGATGGAGGAAACGAGCAGAAGTCCGGCGTCAAGCGTGGCTCGCATCGCTCCGTGTTTGGGGCTTCTTCCTTTTGGATCGGTGATGGTCGGAGGCAGCGGGAGGGAGAAAAAAAAGAGAAAAGAGAGGAGGAGGGAGAGAAGAGAGAGGAGAGAGGGAGGGGGAGGAAGATGGAGGAGGAGGAGACAGAGAGAGATGGAGCTGCTGCTGAGACCGAAGGCCGAGGAAGAGGATGGAGGGAGAGATGGAGCTCTGTGGTCGGCCGCTGAAAGACAATAGCAAACACAGAGTGACGTCAGAGAGAGAGGACGGGGGAGGGCCAGACAGGGGCAGGACAGGGGCAGGAGAGGGGTGAGGGGTAAAACCAGGGGGTGAGGGGTAAAACCAGGGGGTGACACATTTGCCCTAAACATCATCGACATGCACAGAGCCTCTGGTTGTTCTGACAGAAATATCATTAATAATCTGCTAAAACTGGATAAAAAGACCTGAAGAAACTCAAATAAATGTTAATTAAAAATGAAGGATATTTTATTGTTTTGCAGCTGCAGCTAAAAACTTAAACTATACTAAGAAACTAAAGCAGAACAAATTCAAGATTAAACAAAAAAAATAATGTTTTGTAGAGAAACCTCTGATTTAGCTCCGGTGTAGTCCTGGTGTAGTCCTGGTTTAGCCCTGGTTTAGTCCTGGTTTGGTCCTGGTTTAGCCCTGGTTTAGCCCTGGTTTAGCCCTGGTTTAGCCCTGGTTTAGTCCTGGTTTGGTCCTGGTTTAGCCCTGGTTTAGACCTGGTTTAGCCCTGGTTTAGCCCTGGTTTAGCCCTGGTTTAGCCCTGGTTTAGTCCTGGTTTAGCCCTGGTTTAGACCTGGTTTAGTCCTGGTTTAGTCCTGGTTTAGCCCTGATTTAGCCCTGGTTTAGTCCCGGTTTAGTCCCGGTTTGGTCCTGGTTTAGTCCTGGTTTAGACCTGGTTTAGTCCTGGTTTAGTCCTGATTTAGACCTGGTTCAACCCTCCATTTTTCCTCCTCTTGTTGCTAGGCGACAGAATAATTGTGTGGTTATTGTTCAGAAAAAGACTAAATGAGACGAGAGACGACAGAGAGCTATGAGTTATTATTCTATTTTTAAAAACTCAGGGCATCATTTTATATTTTTACCAAACAAAACACAGCATGTTTCCATCACTTCATTTAGAAGTAAATAGCTCTGTTTAACTCAGGCCTCGGTTCAGGTTTTTATGAAGGGCCCTAGATTTTCTTGTTACGGGTCAAAGGGCAGAAAGGTGGGGACACTCTGGACATTCATTCTTTTCAGCGTCTCTAGAGGACACACAGCGTTTAGGCGCATTTAGCAGCAGGTTGTGTTGGCAACAAAGCAAAAAAACTGCTAAATAAAGAAACGTTAAAGTGAATCAAAAAGAGCTACAGAAATAACAGAATGAGACAAAAGCTGCTGTAAATGAGGCAAACACATCAATTTTTATCAAGGTCATTTCTTGAACGAGTTTTAAATGAACAATTAAACATCTTGGAGCCAGCCCTTACTTCCATCAGACTCCTCTTTAATTTAACATCCCTTTGTCCATTGTTTATACAGTCTCTGGTCAGTATAACAGAGTCCTGAGTGTAGACCCTCCTCAGTCAGATCCAGATGGGACCGGCTGCAGCTTTATTTAGACCTGAGTCCAGTTCAGAAACATGATCCTGCCGCAGTATTTACCTTCACGGCCTCGATGGAAAACCCCTCGGTGACAGTCAGATCCATTTATGAACCGCCTTCAACAGAAACCATCACAAACCAAAGTTCTGAGAGTTTATGGAACCAGAAGACCACCGTATTTAGGATAAAGTCAGAGTTTAAGAGCTGTATTGAATGAAAGTTAGATGCAGCTAGTGATGCTAAGTGATGAAGTACAACCTGTATTTTGCTGTTTCTGTTTATTCCCATCTTTCTCAACATTAAATTCATAGCTGCAGCAGTTTCCTCTCATTTAGACTCAATATTTGAGTTTGTACAGGTTCTGCTTGTGTTTAATGCAGTGTAGACGATAAATATAATGTTTAAATTCATGAAGCGAGAGCCGTACAATTCTGACTCTGTTAAACCACAAACACTTGCTTTGTCGCCGGGAGAGTCCAACATTTATCATGTTTTAAGTTTGAATATGATGTTTATCAGAAGAACAAGGAGGAATTTATTTGAAAAACATTTCTGTTTAATGTTTTTCCTTTTGCTTCTCATGTTCTCTGGAGTGAGGATTATTTATCGTCCAACCAGCCGACTGCAGTGGTCACCTAGCCCCTCGTAGATTAAATTCCTGATGAATCAAAGGATGCATTTATGAATAAAACTATTGGAAATGATCCGGACCAACTCTTTCAAACAGTTCATGGAGGGCTGTTGTGTTTTTATGAAGCGTTGTGTCTGATACGACGCTGCTGTTATCACACACTGAGCAATAAAGTTCAGAGAAAGTGAATCCCACAGGAACTTTTTTATTCAAATGTTCAAGAGGAAGTTCAGAAACAGGAAGTAGAAATGTAAATGGTGGATTGGCTTTTGAAAAATCGGTTACTCCTTAAATCTGTAATTTATGGAAAAACATTATAAACTAAAAATAAATAGATATTGTTCCATTGTTATGTAAAATAAAGTGTATTTGAAGTGAATTTTGAAATGTTATGAAACGTCAGAAGCAGATTTTCAATAAAAATGCTGTATGTGTTTCGAACAGATGCAGACTGATGTTAAGTGAAATGACATGAAAGAAATAGAGATCACAGAGCTGCTGGTCAGTGGCATATTAAATCTGATCAACTCTGATTAAACTGAAAAGGTCAGAGTCTGGAGCAGATTTATTTATGAAGCAGTCACAGGAATCGTTTCTGAAGCTAATAATCCTCAGAGACCAATGGAGTTTTAGACTAATCTAAACCAGGACTAAACCAGTGTGAAACTTCTTTGTCCTGGATCAGACTCATCCATTTATGCACAAAAGTTAATGTTAATATAAATTACATTAATTGAATGAATATAGGATTTGATGTATAAAGCAAACATCTGCCTCTAATAAAAGCCTGATGTGTTGCTTTGTAAAAATACACTTCTGGTCACATTTTCTTTGCATAAATACTTATTTGTGAATATAAACTTATTAATGATATTTAACTTAAAGTTTACAGTAACTAACAAAAACAATAAAATACCTCCTCACCCAGTGTGGCCCAACAAACTACGGCACTCTTATATCATTTTGTCAGAAGAAACAACACTTAAAGTTCAGTTTTATATTTCATATTGTTAAGGCCTCTGCTGCTCAGATCAGAGTTACAGGGTTATCATCACTAGCAACGTCTGACATCTTGTGTTTCCCCAGGTTTTACATTACTTTTTATTTTTGAGGGAAAAATATGTGGGGGTTTTTATGCTTTCCAAAGAGCGGAAGTGCAGAATCAAATCTGAACTTTACACTGAAAGCTGTAGGAGAGAGAGGCGTCTAAAGTGAGCGGTTTTAGGGCTCACTCGTTTGCCTAGAGAAGCCTTAGAGGATGGAAATAACTCATTTGCATCGCTCTGTTGTTGGACACATTTGAATTTCTATTTGCAAAACATCTGAATAGAAGCTCAGCTAGAATTAAACAAACTGTGCTGGATTTTCCACTGGGTTCAGTCCTGGTTTAGTCCTGGTTTTGACCATAGTATGATGTCCTAGATCATGTTTTCTGGTTCAGTTCTAGTTTGGCCCTAGGTTTAATCACTGTTTAGCTTTGTTTTGGTGCTTGCTAGCCCTGGTTTTGTCTTAGTTAAGACTCAAGTTAAGACTAAAGGGTTTAGGTTTAGTCCTGATTAAGTCCTCAAGTTTTTTATTTTCTGCAAACATCAAGAAATGCTGTTTACAGATTAATCAATAGTTGTCCCATCTCTATTGAGTCAAAAGCATTTAAATGTCTCTGTGCATTATTTTATTACAATTTGGGGTCAGGGTTTTCATTTCCTCCATACGTTGTGTAATTATAATGAATACAGAAATGCCAAATGTAGACAGACCTTATCATAAGTGTGCTCTTTATGGACATCAAGTTCAAGAGACTACATGAGTTTCCATTACAAACATGTTCTGTTATGTTCCTACCATTTCCAAAAACAAGTCTAGACTGATTCGTTAAGTTCTGACAAAAATAGTTGCATTTATCTGTGTAAAAGGTGCAGTGTATTCCCATCTGCTGCAGAAAACACATGTATTGTCTTGTTAATGTGGTATTATTTACACAGTGACTCAGATAATCCCCAATATCTAATGTCTAATTTTAAGCATGAAGCGATACAACTTCGTTTTAAACTAATACAAGCAGAAAGATCTCACGCATCTGCTTTTAAATTGACTGAAATGCATCAAAAGTCCAAGTGTGAGGTTTCCCATTTAAAGCGGCTAAACGTTAGCTGCTGCTAGCTCACTGCTAACGGGCTAAACTTTATTAAAAGTGGGATTAGTTTATGGAGAGGTAAGTTTTTCAAAGCGGAGACTTAGTGGGGGATTTAATGAGAGGTTTGGCTTACCTTAACAGGAGATAAAGCGGGGTAAATCCGTATTAGTAGCGGGCATTTCTCCAGCAGCGGTGGAACATGTGTTTATCCAGCGGCAGAGGGCAGACTGTTGTAGACGTGTCTGTTAGCATCAGTTAGCATCAGTTAGCTCGCGGTTAGCTTCGGTGTTAGCTTCCTTCGCCTCAAGATGGCGCTGCGGCAGGTTCATCGAGTTTACCCGGCTCCAGAATCTTTATATTTCAACGTATTTTCTACAATTTCGTGTTATTTATATGCTAATGTGTATACTAAATAACCAACATAAAATTTTAACTTTTATGAAAGGCTTAATATCGTAAAATTTAAAAGCGTTTAAAACCGTTAAGGCTCTGAACTCAGGCTAAAGCTAAGGCTCGGGCTAATCCTAAAATTGACTAACTCAGGATTTAGCACGGATTTAATCAGGATTAACTAACTCTAACTTCACTCAATTTGGACTAAATACTAAGCCAATATATGGATAAAGTAAGAAGTAAACCATGGCCCCAAAAAGAGACCATAACCCAGGATATAACTGTGAATATTACAGTCTAAACCCAGGATTAAATAAATATTAAACCAGGACAAAGGATTAAAACAGCTCCAGACTCATATATTTGCCCCAAATGCCTTACAATCTTGCCACTGATCTAGGTTTTAACATGAATGCACCACAACATGAGGAAATAAGGATCATTCATTACAGAGGCGGATATTACATGGGCTTCATAACAACAGTAAAAACACTAAAGAGAGCTGTGGAAAACACCCAGCCCTAAAACTCCATAGACTTGCCCCTAGTGATGACAAATAGCTTGAAACAGACATTTATTTGAGGCATCAGAATGAAACAGGTTTACTTATATTGAGAAAGTTTGCTCAAGTCAAAAGATCTCACCTTTATCCCACTTTACACCTGATTTAAAATAGGCCTACATCTCTTCCACTCAGTCATAACGAGTTTCAGATGTATATTTGCAGCATTACTTTTACCACAGTGGGCTACTCTTCCTGCAAACTCAGTTATACATGTTCTCAAACGCTAACTGACTGGAAATGATAAGCTATTTCATGTTCATACGACAATAAAGACGTCCACCGACATGTTCAAAAGACACTGTGCTTATTTCAGTTCAAATGTATGTCCAGAGTCATATTATTATATTTTCTCAACATATATGTGCACTGTTTATATTGACTTATTACTTATTAACTTTACAATTACTCACATTAAAACAGTAGTTAAGCAGAACTAGGTGTGTTTATTTATAGACACTTAAATATCATTTATATGTATAATTACACATGGGTTTATAGTTAAGACTAAAACAAAAAGACTGTTTATAATGTAAAGGTGATTATTAATGTTGGATTATTGCTTTGTAAATGATGAATTAAGGATTTATTGTTAGAAATAACATAACTAATTAATAGTGTGTGTTACCCATAATTGACAAGTGCTTAATTTTCTAGTTAATGAACTCTTTTCATTCCTCTTTTACGTGACTTAAACCTAGTCCTGGTCTCTTTTAGTCCTTGTTTGTTGACTCCTGAACCACACAAACAAACCCAGACACATCCACAAAAAGACAAACGAGTCGGTGAATAGAAAATTTGTCATTTAATGCAACATAACTGTGACTGAATTACATTAATCTCATGAAGACTTCACCAAACTGACAGACGATGGTTTGTTATATTACAATGTGCCTCGTTATAGAGAATATACAGTCAGCTTTTGAGTTTATTTCATCTGTTAATAACAAAAATAAAACAGTGGAAGAGACGTTTGAATCGTTTCTGATGCACAATAACCTGTTAATTAAGCGTTTTGCTGAGTCAAAAACGCGATTTGTTTAGTCACAAACAGACGAAATGTGAAGGAGACAGTACGAAAACGTAAAGAGGCTGACAGTCGTGACTTTTTGTGTCGAACTGTTTTTTCATTTTTAACGTGAAGTAAAAGGGAAGCCCGATCAGTTTTATTTCCTTTTTGGACAGAAATCTCCCAAAAATGGTTCACAATCTGCACAAAATAAAAGGCGTGGTCTCGATTACAGGATAAATATTGCACATTTTTAACAGTATTTTAATTATTTATTCACTTATAGAGGTGTTTTTGCATACAGCTGTTCCTATGTCTCTTAATTTTTCCTCAAAACAGTACAGACTTAAGGTGGCAGTAGCTGTGTTTTTGTGATTGAACTTGAAATTTGAAGTGCTGCATGTGAAAGATTTGTTTTTGAGTGCTTCCAAAAAGAAATGTGACCAAATTTGAAATAAACTTTTTCTTTCATCTGTATTTTGAAGGATTTGTGATCTTTGTGATGAGTTTTGCTTCTAATGAGAAATGTAGCAGCTTTCAGACAAAATTAAAAATAAACCTTTTGAAAATAATTTTGACTCAAGTTAAAAGTCAGCTGCCATTTTGATACATCAAATTTGAAATTCAAAATGTTTGACACAATTTTGCAGTAATTTTAGTGATGTGAACTTCAAATTCTGTCAACATTTTTGATAATTTTATTACAAATTGTTTCTAAAATGCCCTTTCACATTTTTCCTGGAAATTTGTGAAGTTTTAGTTTTGCTTCTTATTAGAAACGATAGCAGTTTTTAGCAAACAAACTTAGGAATAAAGCTTTAAGTTAGTTGCTGGTTTCCATTTAATGGGATTGAAAATGGCCACCAAAATTTTGCCTAAAAGTTTGTTAATTTTTGCAAAAGAATAAAAAAAATAAAAAATAGTGAAGAATCCAAATTTATGATACAGGTTTGTTTTTAGATGTTGCATTAAGATTTGTTGCTTGAAGATGGCTGCCAAAATTTAGCTTGAATTTGCTCAGTTTTCCATTTCAATCAAAAACACGACTGCTGACATCAAATATCTTTCCCCAAACTGCCATTTGTTGAGACCAAACCTTTCTTTTGCGCCTGTTTTCTCTAATTTTTGTACAAAGACGATACATCTATCCAGTCATGCAACGGTGTCTGGGATTAGGACAGGGTCAGGGCTGAAGGGAGTTGTCCGTTCGTGGTGGTTTGTCGTCGTTTTTTTATTTTATTTTAAGCGTTTTGCATCTCTTTGCCGATCTTGTAGCTGAGGATCTTGTTCCAGTCGATCTTGGTGCGCGTCACAGGAAGCTGGCGGCGTAAGGCTTTGAAGGTAGTGTCCGACATCGTCTGGTAGTTCTCGTTAATGGCCATCTGAGGAAAAAGGGAAAAAAAAGAGTCCGAGTCAGCCAGGTTAGTTACTGCTGGTGGGAATTAAAAAGATACGCTGTGCACAAAATAATGTTAATGTTAAATATCACTAGCATCAAACAAATAACAGGCATATTGTACAAAAACGCTGCGTTATGTTTAAATGTTCTCTCAGTCTCTTTTAGATGAAACAGGCTCAGGATGAAAGCTTTAGAACTGTTCATGTTTCTCTTTGGTTCAAACCAGTTTTGTGAATGTTATCTTCCATCCACTTGTTAAATAGAGAATAGTTTCATTCTATTTTAGGAACTAGATTTTTATTTTTTATTTTATTTTGTAAATTTTTTATTTTAACTGATTTATTATTCAGTTTTTCTTCCTCATTATGCACGATTTGCTATTCTTTAAATTATTTAACAAGTGAAAGTGACTCAAGTGAAAGTGTTTGCTGCCGGAAAAGCAAATAGAACCACTTTTTATCCACACAAAGCTATCAGGAATTGATAAAGAATCAATCAATCAATTGATATTGATAAAGTCTGTTTTTTTTAAATATATAATTATTTTATTAATTCCGTCCCTATTTGTTACTAATCAGAATTTTTATATGGTTGACACTGATTGTGATTTTAGTTTTTGATAAAAGGACATTTAATGACTTTTGCTCATTAATAAATGTAGGACAATTACTTAAATAAATAGATAATACTGTATAGGTCTGTTTTTTTGTATTTATTGACTCATTTACAACATTTAGAGTTAAGTGACTGTTAACTACACACTTCTACTTTTAATATAAGTTTCACCTCAGATCTGTGGCATGGTTCTGTTTGTTGAGTATATCCTCCGTGAAATCACTAATCCTGAAGGTTTGTATTATTTCTCGTGTCTGTTTCTGCTGAGTTCGAGTTTCAGTGTAAATCCTTTCTGTCTGAGATTAAACAAGTCCATCAAAAGCTAATATTAGTCGAGTCACGGACACGAGCTCGGATCCAATCACTTTGTCTTGTTTTGAGTGATTTAATGATGTGTTATTTCTCTTTAAACCCTTCTCTGTTCGTCTGCTGTGATTGGTCCAAGCTCTCTTCTGATTGGTCGACTGTGTTCAGGTCATTTTAAGCGTCTCATTGGTACAAACCTGATAGTCGTTCTCTGCAGCTTCCATGATCTTCACAAACTCGTTCGCGGTAGAAGCCTGGTTCTGAATAAAATAATAACATGGAAATAGGATAAATGAGGAGATTACATGGATTTATTTTTAATTTCTGTGATAAAAGTTAAATTTGGAGGCACTCACAGTAATAGACATGGACTGCTGGACCTCTTTGTGGCTCACCAGCTGCACATTCCCATCTTCATAATAATGAACCTGGAATAATAACGAGCTCTGATGAGTTCTGTAGCTTCAAAAAATGAATTAACGAGACAAGTCTAGTTAATAACAAACTGGAAAACATGAAACCAGTCATTTTTAGATTAACAAAGACATTTTGGTTCAAACTGGCTTCAGATTTGTGTTGAGCGTTGCCTTTTAATGATGTTTTAATTTAAAAGAAAAGCAAGTCGACAGTGGCTTTCTGAAGATGCAGTTGCCAGTAAAATAACGTGTTATTTTGTAAAGTGTTACCGCTGAAATTATAAATGAACTGATTGAAACTGAGCTCCATTTAACATCACAAATGAGCTGAACGACTTTAAGCTGAATACTGTTAAATCCCGGACACATGAATGCAGCGTCAGTCTGAGCAGAAGCTACACAGTAGTTTTATTCAAGTGACAAATCCAGCTGAGAGGGTTTAATCGAGTTCTGATAAACAAAATATGTGCTTTTTAAAAACTGACCCTAGATGTAGCACATATAAAGAAAAAGGGCCCCAAACTGGAGCCTTGAGGCGTCCCAGAGCCAGGTGTGGACACGGACGAACCGAGAAGCTCCACATGTTTGTATTGTACCAAGGTTTGTGAATAAATAGTTTGATTTTAGTTTCTGACCTGTATTTTCATGATGCCTGCCACCTGAGTGGTCGAAGGGGAGATGGTGAACTTCCACTCTGATCTCCAGCGGCCGTTCCTGAGCAGAGAAAAACATTCACTTTAACACTTTTATTATATACATTTAATTTTTTTCCATTATTAATATAAATCAAAGTGAATAGATTTAAATTTAAGAACTTTCAATAATTTTCTGGATTTTTATTAATAATGAGTAGAATTTATTTATTGACCTAAAATCTGTAATTTTTTAAATTGTTTTAAGAAACAACTTTTTTTTTTTTTTTTAAAAGTGCAATCAGTAATATTTAAGACAATAAGAGTGAAATAAATACATGCCTTCTTTTTTAATGTAAAATCATTTGGTAACTGCAAATTCACTACAATCCAATAGAAATATTTAAAAAAAAAGAAAAATATAAAAAAATAAATAAATACCCGCTTCTAAGGTTAAGTCTTTAAATTATAAAAAAAAAGTAAAATACACCTAAAATCTGCTGTGAGCATGTTTTGTGCTCAGACCCAGTGTTTGAGAACCACAGCTCTAGTTTATTTAAATCTTATTGTTCCTGGATGTATTTCTTGTGTTGTCTGAGTCCAGTCTGTGTTTTGCTGGTTTCAGGAGAGCTTCAGATTCAGAGGCATCATTACGATAAGCTCCTGAAGCAGCTGCAAAGAGGATCGGAGCAGGTCTGATCCCATTAGATTAAACCTGAACACAATCGGCTCACGGCGCTTTAACCGTTTAAGGATTTCACTGTGAACAACTTACAACAGGCTTTAAATAAAGAGCACAACGGCTTTCTAGGTTTTAAGAATAAGAATAAAATGATGAACAAACCAGAAGTTTTTTGGTTGAAACTGATGGCACTCGATGCAGACGATGATGGTTTGCTGTCCGTCGATGATTTTCCCGTAAATCTGCAAAAAAAGAGGAAAATAAATATAAATCTAAAAGCAAACGGCGATGATTGGCCCTCATCAGCGTTGCCTGGAGCTGGTGCTATCATTGTTTCCTAAAGTCTCAGATGAGGCTTTTTAAGAAAACAAATCCAAAAATAGATTAAACCCCAAACTTAGGCACTACCTTTGGATAAACTGTGCATTCAGTGAAACAAAGTAAAAAGTCTAAACCAAGGAATAAACCCTCTTACGGTGCAGACTCCGTTGGTTTGTTTTTCTATTTTCTGTATGTTTCTTACGGTGCAGACTCCGTTGGTTTGTTTTCTATTCTCTGTATGTTTCTTACGGTGCAGACTCCGTTGGTTTGTTTTCTATTCTCTGTATGTTTCTTACGGTGCAGACTCCGTTGGGTTTGTTTTTCTATTTTCTGTATGTTTCTTACGGTGCAGACTCCGTTGGGTTTGTTTTCTATTCTCTGTATGTTTCTTGTGCAGACTCGTTGGTTTGTTTTTCTATTTTCTGTATGTTTCTTACGGTGCAGACTCCGTTGGGTTTGTTTTTCTATTTTCTGTATGTTTCTTACGGTGCAGACTCCGTTGGTTTGTTTTCTATTTTCTGTATGTTTCTTTCGGTGCAGACTCCGTTGGTTTGTTTTCTATTTTCTGTATGTTTCTTTTGGTGCAGACTCCGTTGGGTTTGTTTTTCTATTTTCTGTATGTTTCTTACGGTGCAGACTCCGTTGGGTTTGTTTTTCTACGTTGTTTACGCAGACTCCGTTTTTTTGTATTTTCTTTCGGTGAGACTCCGTGGTTGGGTGGTGTCTATTCTCTGTATGTTTTTACGGGAGACTTTGGGTTTGTTTTTCTATTCTCTGTATGTTTCTTGGTGCAGACTCTTGGGTTTGTTTTTCTATTCTCTGTATGTTTCTTACAGTGCAGACTCCGTTGGTTTGTTTTTCTATTCTCTGTATGTTTCTTACGGTGCAGACTCCGTTGGGTTTGTTTTTCTATTCTCTGTATGTTTCTTTCGGTGCAGACTCCGTTGGGTTTGTTTTTCTATTCTCTGTATGTTTCTTACGGTGCAGACTCCGTTGAGGTAGTGCTCCTTCACGTAGCTCCTCACGGCCGAGTCCACGGCGCTCCTCCAGCTCTCGATGGAGGGGTCCGCGTCCTGAGGCCGAGGGTCGCTGGCCTCTTTACGGAGATGGTCGAACTTAAACGACAGGTGGTTCTTAGGATCCAGCACTCGACCGCTGCCCAGGTCTCCATGTTCTGTGATTAACACCTGACAGGAGACAAAACAGAGGTTTGTGTCAGGAAAAATGTATAAAGTAAGCCAAAAAAAATCTGTGATAATAAATCAGGGGTTTTTTGTTTGTTTTAAGAAACAACTTATATTTAGTAAAATAATTAAATAAAGAGTAATATTTTTAAATTCAGTCAAATCCAATAGATTTTAATTAATTAAAATAATGGTTATGTTTTTAAATGATGAAAAAAAAAGTAGAAAGAAAGTAAAGATAAAGTAGAAATAATAAATACATACATTTTCTTTGTCCATACTAATTTAGACTTCAATATACATAAAATATTAAATCTTATAAATTTCACACCTTTGTTTAAATATTTTAAAAAATATATAATTTATATACAATATAAAAATAAACTTTGTAAATTACTAGAAAATAAATAAATACACATTTTGCTTGAGGATTAAAAAAAGAATAAAAATCCAGTGAATGACTACATTTTCTTCATTCTTTTAAACGTTAAACATCAATGTTTTAAAATAACAACAGATTAACTGATAATAGGTTTTTGGATCAAGAATATATATACATTTTAAGTTGGGAGTGACTGTGGTTTGGTCAGAAATAAATAAATGATGAAGTACGACGAGTGCAGAGAAACAGTAACAGGTGACGCTGTGTTTTCACCTGAGTCTGGTTCAAACCTGGAGCCGAGGGACACGACTCTGATGATGACATTATTACAGTAAACGCTGCAATCGTTACTAAAGTCTCACAGAGAGTTCAGGTGTTTAGAGACAGAGCCAAGGACGTGCGAGAAATGGACATGAATAATAATACTTTAACCTCAAAAAAAGCAAACAAATGGTTGATTGGGTTTGACTCATGAAATAACTAAATATAATCCTGTTTGTATTTACTCTTTGTCTGGATCACTGGTTTTTTTTTTGTTTTTTTTTTATCTAAATATTCAAATTTGAACATATGGAACGGAAAATAATCAACTTTTTGTGGGTTTTTTTCTCCATAAAAAAAACCACAAACAAGGAGACTTTAATGACTAATACAAATGTGTGTTTAAGGGGTTTAAAATTCATAAATATTTGTTATGTTTGGTGAGGACTGAAGTTAATAATGGCATTCATTTAAAAAATGGAAAACATATGTTGACACAATAATAATTCAATGGCAATCTTTAAGAGCATTCTTTTCTGTCTTAGGGACTCAAAATAAAGGGACAAATAGAGACAAACAGGTGGTGCTTGGAGTGAGTAGTTGTAAAAGCACTGGTTTGTTTAAGGTTTAATTTAAATGTGGGAACACGGTGGTTTTGGTCGACGTAAAACAAGAAATAGCCATAAATGATCTGATTT